>DWMZ01002086.1:0-14730 GCA_018249855.1 Eueides tales michaeli | reverse complement strand
ATAACAAAATATATACTATTGCCATCTATGAAAAAAGTTTGTATAAACAAAATATGGTTGGTTATATATTCTGTGGCATTTCATTGTTTCTATTGTCTATTGCATAAAAATGTTATTAAAGGTTTGGCCAGTCTAAAATAAAAACGTGGTTTTTATTAACAAAATTGACATCCTTTTATATATGAATGTTGGCTAAGTAACGTTGTTGTTCAGTCTAACGCACGTTATGAATCATTTTTATTTCATTGCTCAAGTACCAGACAAAGCACGAAGTTAGGTTCTGCTATTCAGTATCTTGGAAAGTGAGATCGAAATATCTTAATTTCATGCACTGTATAGTGCAAAATAATTAAAAAAATCAAGACAGTGTGAAGTACACATCCAGGCACTAAGTCAGTAGACATTTTCCACTTAATTTAGCAAATAAACTTCAACAAATGTGTACTACAAGTTCTTTTGAAAAAGTGCTATCGTTTGGAGCTGCCCAGTTGCAACGTCTTTTTATTTAAAAGTCTTTTTATTTAAAAAAATATGTTCAAGCACACTTATAAGTAAACAAACTTTGTACAAGACAAAGTATTTGAAGTTCTTCAAATTATAACGCTTATATAGAAAAAAAATTAAGCATATTTCTGTAAATGTAACAAAACTTCTCCTATTTAACTCCCGATGTAAAAACAGGTTATAAGTGCTGTAAGTTTGACCAGTATGTCAGTGACACCATAGTTTCTGAATTAATGAACCAGTTTTGTGGACTTTTTTTATTTCATAGGTAGTTTAAAAGCTTCAAGACAAAAGCTACAAATTACCTGAAATTATTTGAAAAGTATGCTTGGAAAAGTGATGTGAAAAGTATGCTTGCCCTGAATTTCTCCGTTTTTGTGCAGCAGCACAAAGTTTGACTGTAAGCGGCGTGGTAATGGATTTGAAAAAATCAACCAGGCCTACTTGGGGCATAAATTAATAACATTTCCTTGCTTGAAGAAGCACAGGCGTAGCGTTGAGTTCCGCCACTTAACATGGAGTGTTTTAAAATTTGGGCAATGCGTCTACGTGTTGCCCTAATTATTAAAACATTGATGTAGTATTTTATCGCTACGTTCCCTGTGCCTACCATTATATGTTTTCTACATATATTTTCGCATTAAGTTAACTTACGACAATTTCTTTTACACTTCAAAGTATATAACAATTATATTCTAATAGTTAAACAACACTAAATTCAACGTCTCCATAAAATTATTCAAATCTGATTTTAATTTGCATTTTACCTTTTTCAAAAATGACTTAAAATATCATATCACTTACAAGATATGTAAAGGTCTTTGCGATATCGGCAAGTAACTGACTGTAAATTCTGTATTGAGTGTTAAAATTCAACGCTATTTTTCCTAAACCAGAAGTTAAAATAATTTCACGAACAGGATAACTAGCTTCAGCCTTGAAAAATAATTTATGTAGAGAACAATTTCCATAGCAATGTCTGCCATTCTATTTTTTATATAAAGAAGTAACAAGAATATCTCGGAATATAAAAGAGAATCAGTTATGCTATAAAGCGGTTCCAATTATTGTCTGAGCCTCTGGAGAACACTCGATATCGTATTTCTATTGTAATTACCATTCTATATGATAACTGTACTGTGCGACTTATAGCGGAGTAGTTTAAAAATATTAAATGTTTTACTTTACGAGTATGTATTATTTATAATAACGTTTTTACATGCTTAGCACGGTAGGCAGAATGAACTTAGTTTCATAGTTAAACCAATCCGTTTTCCTTTTTGCTTCCTAATTTTTAAGATATAGTGTTTTAAGTCATAATGGTGTGCGACTGTAAACTTGAAACGTCGTGGGTTCGATCCCAACTCGAAAACATAAAATATGTTGAATATTTTCATTCATTTTGGTGACAAGACTCGGCGTTGACTTCCGCCTCCTAAATTAAGCGCAAAGTAAGAGACGGAAGTGTCGCAATGTGAACGGAGTGCTTTAACACTAGGTTTTATCTGCCTACCCTGATATGAGTGAAACATAGCGTTAAGCTGAAAATGAAATAAAATGAGCCAGTAATTAGATGATTTGAAATCTACACAATTGTACTCGTTTATTAAAACAAAAATTCTACAGATTAATTATAAGTACACTGCACACACGCTCAAGCCGATCGTGCCTCTCTTTGCTTGTTCGATGCCCTCTCTTCTCTCAGGCGGAACTTGAAAATGAGACCTGTTTTTCATGCGTGCAGTTACTTATAAGATGTTATCACGTCAAACTTTAATAATTATCTATTATTTTTATGTTATTATGGCTGTAACTAGCACCTTTCCCCCTTCCACTTTGTAATAGCACCAGTACGCTAGTTATAATACCCAGTGCAAGCACCAGTGCAAGATTTGAATCCCAATTTATGGATATAATTGAAATTATTATTTTGGGGCTATTTCACTAGTACTAGATTTGAAGCTAGAATTAACAATTAAATGATTGCAACGTGTACACTATGTCATTCTTCCATATAAACTGTAATGGGGCAGGTGCATGTGCGACAAATTAAGGGTACGATTTCCACTAGAGCAAATTCATTATTTTATATTTTCATTTTCTCGCTTTGATAACGCAAAGCGCGGCGTTTAGTTTCGCTTCTCAACACGCAATGCGCTTATTTTGCTATGTACAGGACACTGCGTGATGCTAAAAAGCGTACCAAAAGAACTTTTTAAACTAATATCGATGTAATAATTTTAGTAAGTATTAAATGTGCAAACTTTGATAATGTTGAGATTATAAAAAATACTAACTCAAATATTAGCAGTTTTGAATCGGCGCTTGGCAAGTTAGTTAGTTAAGTTGGTTCCTCGTGTTCTCTTATAGGTTAGAGGAACTTTATAAAACTTGTAATTTTTAAATTTTATTTTATTAAATTTACGTAATTTTCAAAGGCAAAGAGTTTGTAATACTATAGTGCAGTGGTATGAACTAAATATAATACCGTCATATTAGTAGAAGACTGTCAGTTGGCAGTGCCATATACGGGTAAAGCATGCAGTTATAAAAATTAATATGAGTATTAAATCGCAATCGATATACTTCTATCCTATCGCAGCATTCGGAGCTTTGTTCCCATTGGAAAAAATAAAATAAGAAAAAATGACAATACCAGAAATATAATACTTTAATTATTCTCTATAAAACTAAAAAGACACATGCAATAACGTACAGGGCACCTTATGTAAAGACACCTTGTTCCCCATATGTCACTTTTTTCAGACATTGCTTAATGATTTGCGGAACTTAGCGCAATGTCTACTAAAGCAGAAAAATGGACATAGTTCTAATAATATTAATTTGAAAGTTTGTGCATGCAAAAGCATGACTGTCTGTTCCACTTTCACGCATAAACTACTGATCGGATTTACTTGAAATTTTACAGCAGCTTATATACATCAGAATAACACATAGACTAAATTTTGTGTTCAAATTTTCACTGCTTTTAAAGTATTAATCCATATTTAGGAAAGAAAAATACTTAAATACTTAATTTAAAACGTATAAAAATTTGAACGAAGTAGGATTTGAACCCGCGTCTCGTCTTGGAAACCATCCAAGCGCTCTGACCAACTAAGCCATTCGTTCTCACCAAGCTTCGTCGAAATTCTTATATCTCTGTAGGGAGATTTTTACATATTTTTATACGTTTTTATTTTAATTAGTTTTCTTTCATAAGTGTGGAATAACACTTTAAAAATAGTAATAATAAGAAAAATATTTATTTTGAAAAGGTATAAAAATTATAAAGTTACTCTTAAAACTGTCCATGCGCTCTGACCGCTAAACCATACCTTCTTATCAAGCCACGATGAATTTCTTATACACTATTACAACAAACTATAAAAAAACTGCCTACAGAGGTGCTAACAACATAAATAAATTGTAACAAGTATGAAATCCGCAACGTTCAATCGTTTCTAACACATTTTGTAATATTAGAATATTAATTATTTGTAAGGCCTCAGTAATCTATCTCTAATATTGGGTGGTCATTATTAAACACTATGTGCAATGTATCAAGAATCTATCGTACACCTTTTGACACGAAACGGACGTACAGACATCCTGATTGATGAAGTAGTTGTTAGTGGAGACGATCTATCTAGAGACGAACACTTGATAGAAGATAGTTAACGTCCTTTGTGTGTCTTCTTACTTTAACTCAAAGATGTTCAGTGATAAAAAGGTCAATTTGTGTTATAAGCTGTTGGAAATTTTAATATTGAAAATTTCATTAGAAAAACCTTATAAGCTTATTATATAATCCGATACTCACATCTCTCTATTTTCATATATTTTGTCTATATTAGCTAGAAAACTAAAAATATTATGTTACCCCGAATGATAATCATCACTTTAGAATTTTAAAAAATAAGACATATCGTAATATATTCGATATAAATAGGTTTGATGCTTTAAATATTGTCAATTTTTTAATTTTTATTTTATAAAATTTGGTATTGGGAGTAAAAGTCGTATTAAATGTATATAATTAGTTTATTTGATACTAAAGAACACGCGCTTCGCCCGCTTGAACTATGTGAATATTTATTTAGTATATGAAAAACCAAAACAACTGAAATTATAGTTAACAAGATTTGAAGGCTTTAATTACCTATATTTATAAATTTAACAATGCAGTTATCTATACAAAGTTTTTTTAAATAAATTTTTCTGTGCCTTCAATAAAATCTTAGAAACTAAATAAAAATATTAGTCACGAGTTTAGCCACGATACATTAAATGTTTCAGTATATCATTGATGATTTTTTTCTATTTACCTTCGCGCAGTATCCTCTACCTACCCGGCTATTAGTGGACACATAGCAAGGTAGACAGAGGAAACTTGGGTCCCCAGTATCTTAACACTAGGAATGTCTTAACAATCCATTCCCATTAAGGCACTTTCATCAGGAGAAGTCAATGCTATACCTCGTTAGCAAATCGAGGAAAAGAAAATATTAAATATTTAATTTCCTCGAGTGGAGATCGAATGTTTAACCTGTCATGACTATGCCTCTGCGCCATAACCTTTATGTGACCAAAACTAATTATAAAAAATCCTTTTTGGAGTATAAAAAGTAAAAATCAACCAGACAAAGAAGTTCCTTAGCAATTAAAGACAAAATGTCCAAGCAGCTTCATTCGTTATCTGTATCGATTCATTAATTTGCATGTAAATTGTAAATGTTATTTCACACTGTCCGTTTCTAATGGGGGACGACGTCATTGGGGGTATTATTCGTGGATGAAATATAATCATTGTTTTATGTACTGCAATCTCATTCAATTTAATTATCTCGATTGTAAAGGTGGCTGCTGACTGAGCGAGTATTTACGTAGCCAGCCTACGTGCCTCAATTTAGGCAGGATGGCCTGTCACATGGATAGGCAGAACGAACTTGAGGACCTAGTGAACCTAGTCAAGACATTTTTTTTCCAACTTTGCGCCTTTACTCAAGGCATTGCGTATGCTAGTGGCAAAACTGAACGTCATGCTTTGCCTCGTTATGAGAGTAAGGAAAAAAAACCATTTTCTATACGGGAATCGAACGCAACCAGCTGCGTCATGAGGGCCTCTAATATTTCATTAAATCTGTTCTATTATAATAGACAAAGAAAATTAATATCAGTAAATAGATATTTCCTCATATAAATTTGTAATACATCAATAAGCTATCCATTATTGTTATACTCGTATACATGTCAAAGTAGTTACAAGTATTATAACGAGTTTCACGTATCTCTTACTACACTGAAAGTTAAATTGCTATTAAACAGTACTGATACAATGTAAACTTTACAAACTAATATTTATTAGTGATGTTGATTAGTGAATGTTTGTTTAGTTTATTGTGCTTCTCGCATTTTGAGAGGTGAGTAGTGAAAAATTAGATATATAGCTTCACACTGTATCCTGCACATAGCAGGATAGGCAGATGAAACTTGGGGAACACTAAAAGGGAAAGGAATGTCTTAACACGCACATGTGTTAAGACATTCCGTTTACATTAAGACGCTTCCCACGGTCTGTCAAATTTTCGAGACATTGTGTTGTGTGCAATCGAGTTTATAACAATCGGGATCATAGTACTGTGCAGCTATATATACAATCACGATGCTAGTTACACAAAATTCTTTTAATTAGATAATCAAACTAACATCCCAAACCTATTTGCATTATAAGCACACCTTCACCACGATAGCCTCAAGTCCCATTATTGTTAACATAAATTATCGTCTATTCAATTAGTTTCAAATTATATTAATTATTTTCTTAGTTTCACGTTGCATACCGCCCGCATATAGCAGAGTTGGCACAGGGTATCTGGAAACTTAGATTTAAGACACTCCGTTCTCCTGTTTCGGCCGAATTCTGGAGGCATTGCGCGTTGAATGGCGGAACTTAACGCAGCGCTTTGCCTTGTTATTACAAAATATTAAATATTTGATTTCTTCGAGTAGGGATTGAACCCACAATCTGTTGCGTTTACAGTCGTACGCCCCAATAAAAAAACGTTTCGTAGCCCTACGTCACGATTCGTTATTCTTTTATATTTTCATTATATTTAATTTCAATTAATACATTCGACTGTAAAACGCCCTTATCCAATTCGTGTGGATCTCCACCATTATGCCTATATACAAGTGGACCATTCAATTCCGTTGATGTACCTAAACTGGTTTAAATAGTGTGTTATCGCTTTGTCGGACCAATTGCAAATTACTTTGCCCCACTAATGACATTGTGTTTTAAGTAACGGAATTCAACGCCGCGCTTTCTCTTAATACTATAGTGAGGGAAATGAAAATAATATATTTCCTCGAGTGAGAATTGACCCACAACAATTATAACGACATGACAGCCTTAAACAAAATCAGGACGTGTTGCGCAGAATAATTTTCAATAGGTGAAGTTACTAAATTAAATTGGTCTAATTGACATTCATATTGCTTAAATTGATAAGTAATTTGATACTTTTGTGAATGTTAAAGATTTATTGATATTTTTGTTTTAGAACATACTTTGCAAATATTCTTAAAAAACACATATTTGAAAGAGAAGGATCGGTTTTCATATATAATATATATTAATATTTTTTTATTTATTTAAAAGAATTATTTACAATCTTTATCTACATATTAAAACACAAGAAATAATTTATTTTTAGCTTCACGCGGGCTATCCCGCACATGGCAGGGTAAGCAGAGGAACCCTGGGAATATAGTACATTGCGTGTGGGGGGTGGAAATCGACGCCGAGCTTTGCCTATTTATGAGAGCAAAGATATGAAAAATCCACAACATGTCAGTCGTCTACAAATGTCCACGCGCCACCACACGCCTTAAATTAATAAAAAAGCATTAACTATTGTCAAAGGATCATTCTTAGCAATTATCTTTGGATAGAAGAAGTTCGTAATAATAATCTTCCTACAAATGTGCTAACAACATGAATAAATTGTAACAAGCAAACAGAATTTAAAAGTAGCTTGATGATAGAGCGTTTTACTCAGTGGGTGGATTAAGTATTTTTTTTAACTAAAAATACTTCTTACAAATTCTACTATCGAAATAGTATATATATAGTTTCATAGATTCCCTAAAGTTTTATTAGTGAAAGTGGAAATATCCATAAACAATTTATTATCTGTTAAATCAAACTATGTTCTGTACTTTGTTGTATTAATGTAATAAATTTAGAAGCTTCAAACTTTTTAAATGGACAAGTATTAAGCCTTTAACTATGTAGGTATAATGATAAACAATGTAGCCGACATGGTGCAGTGAGACTCTGTGTCACATTAATGATTATATTTACTTTACCCGCTCTGGTAGACGGAACTGAGCGAAGTTATAAAAATGTTAACGCCATCTAAGCGCTCAGCTCAGCGCATTTCTAAGCACCGTGCCAGAAAATCACCGTATTTTCCCAGAAGTTGTTTGTTAATCTTTCATCTCTTTGTTTCTTTAAGTTTCGCTTCATATTTATCAGTAATTCCATTTAGTGATTTTGCAGCTCTCTTTCTGTCTTATCTCTCTCATAATCGTGCCATGCCTTCTCTTCTTAGACATTCTTTCTCTTTCTTGAGAGGTTTAGACGAGATTATGAATAGATCAATTAAACATTTCGTTCCTTTTGGCTTCCATGTAAACATGTGAACGAGTTTGTGGTCAAACATCGTGTTGCCACAAAAAAAACTTTCATTATTTTTCTTATTAATAAATTATTACAAAAAGTATATCTAAGATTCAGTATAAGAACAACTAAGATTCAGTATAAGTATACCACTTTACTTAACTATATAGGTGATTATCATTTCCAAACGTAACTAGCTTGCAAAGTGCAAACATAGACTCGTTGCTCGATAGACTCGTTGCTGTCTTACAAATATTTGCTAAGTGACTTTGGTGCAGGCATAGGTTTTAATTTTTAAAGAATTATCTTCATAAGTATACTCATTATCATATATAGATTGAAAAAAAAAAGAAAAAACCTGGTGGTCCAAAAAAACAAAAAAATATTTGCCTGAATTCAACACCTATTGGCTAACGATATTCAATACCGCACTTTGTTTCCAATGTGGGGAATAATATTTAAATTTTTAGCTCCACACATAGCAGGGTAAGCAGAGGGAACTTACGAACTTTGTTTTAAGACCCTCCCTCGGGCATATTTGACGCAGAATACAATGCATTGCGTGTTGAGTGGTTCGTTGTAGTTCTTTTTTATATTTTTCCTTTGCATAATTCATACAATAATAACTAAAATTTTAGCAAAATCGATATAAATACAGAAGGAAGGTTGCCAGCCGGTCATAGTGAACCTTCTTTTAAATCTGGTGAACCGTTTCTGAGATATTCACGTAGAAACGTACACATAAGCATACAAACAAATGAAAAAAAAAAGATTTTTTTAGAAATCTATTTATAGATGAAATTTGCCAGATCGGTCTACCGTAAAAGAGTCATTTGTTACTTTCTATAATTGCAGACAATCTAGCGTTTTTCGAGGATCAAGTACAAAACAAAAACATGAGTTTTAGAAGCCTATAAGGTTTTATTTTAGAGTCTGAAGAGAGAAGCAAAAAGAGTAGATTTAATAGTATTTATTAAAATATATCGGATTATGTCATAATAGGGGCTTCACCCAATCCACAGATTGCAATGATCAATTTATTAAGGACAATTTTTTTTTGTAACATGCGAGTGTCTCCTCATTCAATATAATATACGACAGACAAACAAACATTACACATTTTCAACGCGCTGTTAAAGGTTCAATTTATCCCAATTTTTTGTCATATACTCTTATCGAGTAAGCAATTTCTGCGTCCTTTAGGCGTAAACGTCTGCGTCCTTTAGGCGTAAACTTTTACGCCTAAAGGACGCAGACGTTTACTATACAAGAACCGCAGTAAAACAGTTTCTATTGTGAATATATATAATATTGGTTTCAGTCTTTTTTCTTTTGATGCACTTATTATAACTTAAAATACAGTATTTATTATGTTTTCCTATGTAAAGGTTTTTTTCTACTTTGTTATGAATGTTATCTTAAATACAGTAAACAATAACTCCTTTATAATTTTTATTCTTTTCATCAATTTTGTAAATGATTTTTCTTTCGATCCCCTAGTGCATACAAATTTACAATTCTGATGATAAAATCGTAGAATTATTTTTTATAAGTAATAATCTTATCGACAAAATTCACGCTTTTCGTTGTATCTCACATATAGATTAAAATTAACCATTCCTCACTTTCTGTCGAATTCTTCGGACATTGGGTGTTGAGAGCTGGAATTTAACGTCACGTTATGTTTGCAACGTCTTAACATGATTTTCATAATTTCTTACAATTTATCTGATGTGTACTATAAAAACACATCGATTGCAACTTTACTGATCATGTCAATTCTAATATCAATTGTGTGTTGTACATGCAAATCATTCGGCAATCTATTCATATTTTAAAATTTTATTTAAAATAAGAAGTTACATGGCTCATATTGGAACATCAAACTATTTATCAATGGTTTACTGAAGTTGCTGTTCTTATAAAAACCGGCTCACGAACCACAGCGGGATATATAAGTAGACAAAATTTGCCAAATCAGTCCACTAGTTTAGAAAGTGAAGGATGACAGACACACAAACAAAACCATCATATTTAAATATAATATAAGTACATTTACTTACTCACTACTACACTATCCTGTAGATTATTATATATGTAACAATGCTTATTACATCACTAATCTGTTCATTAGTCCTCAATAGCTTAACCGTCATCATATCTCGTGTTCAGTCTTGATTATTCAGTAAGCGACATGCACTGAAATTATCTATTGAGTTTAGACAAGCCTATACATACATCTTGTACTTATATAATTATACTACCATTTACCTGCGGCATTGGCTGTGTAGTCATATGAAAAGAGATAAGGGTATTTTAAGTTAAAAAAAAATAAACCGGATTACTCGTGTATATTCAATATTAAGCAACCCGACGTTCTGAACACAATACAGTCCGTGATCACAGGTAGACTGAAGTGGCATCCTTCTGCCAGTTAATATAATAATTATATCCAACTACCACCAATAATTCCTTTATTGCTCGCGTACTGGTCGGAGGCTTAGAAAATGTGCTGATCTTCAGGTATAATGTGTTTGAGACTTTATTTTTTTAAAGAATGGGTTTCAGGTGTTATAAAGTTTTCGATCGTCTTTTCTATCAAAATTAGGATGTTTTTGTATTTCAGTAGCATTACGGATCATTTCAGATCACAGGAATATATCTGTTCTCCTTAGGGAGGATGTGAGGTCTTAAACCTGAAGTAGTGATTGGGTATATCCGCTGATGACGTCGTTACACACCATTTTTTAATATTTCTCTTGATTAGAAATATATAAATAATATTGTACCGCTGGTGCAGTCAGGTCCAAATTAACGTTTAATTAATGTTTTCAAAAAGAAAGCATTTACTTTATATTTAGATATATTTATTTAAATATACTATTCTTTATCTGTTCAGCTTTTCTGGACGGCGAATATGTATCTTTATCTGTAAATTTGATATTAAGGGCAGCCATTATAAATGCAGAAAGCAAAAGTACATATATCAGCCTGCAATCCTGTTTTCCTGAAGCAGTGTGAAGCTAAAAAATGTTATATCAAGCATTTTTTTAACAAAAATCTTTTTCACAAAAATATTGCAATATATTTGTTAAATATTGCATTCTCCCGAGTGGGAATCGAACCTATAACCGTAGCGTTTATCAGACGCTTGTAACTTTGAATGTTCTAATTGCCTAATTTATCATAATAATAGCATACGACAATTAGTTAGGATCACCTTCAAAAATATATTTTAAAAAGTGTTTTTCTCAACATTCCTAGTTATAAGTGGTGGTTTTTGTAGAGAAATTTATTCTGGGCACGTAAAGGGCCTCGAAGTAGCATAAAATAAACTGATAAAATGCAGGAGCGGAGCGATGAAAAGCTTTTTTTGTTTGTAGAGCTTTAGAATTATTTTGTTTTTTGAAATAATAGACTAAAATTTGTGAGTCAGATTTAATTGTTTTTTTTTTACATTTCGATGTCGTATGTGTATTTGGCTTTCAAGTTCAAATCCCTCTAAGAGAAATATGTATATATTAATATTTTTGATTTTCCGATATATTTAGAGACAGAGCGGCGTTAAGTTGCACCAAGCTAAGTTAACTGGAGCTATAAACATATTTTTTGTTAAACTAAGATCAGTCGTTTAATAATAAAAAATAAACAACTCTTCTTAAGCTCTTATAAACTAAAACACAACATACAATTGTATCCTATTACAGTATTTCAACATATAGACTTTCACTTGGAAAATTGATACCGTTGATTATACTAACACTCATGAGATATTTTAAAATACTGTCCATTTTAAGTTTTTCTTAGCTTCATGTATATTCTGTATTTGGTAAAAAAAACATAGAATTGAGACACTCCATTCCGTTCCCCACTTACCAATGAATTTGAGGCATTGCTTGTTACCAGAACGAAGAAATGAAAAGATTATATATTTAAATCGAAAATACGAGTATGTTTCATTTCCTCGAGGGGGTATCGAACCCACAACATGTCGTTTACAGTAAGGTGTTTGTGCCCCGGCGCCACGACAGGCCTCAAAGTTTCATTATACAAGTATGTATATAGTTTCAGTTAGCAAACCACAGCAGACTACAATGGCGATTATAAGACTTTGTATATGCAAATTCATATTTAAGTTTGTATGTAGAGAGGCTCCTACTATAGTTGAAAACAGTTTTATCTATATAATTTATGATAGCAGTCGGTTATATTAGAGAAACTAACTCTAACTTCTGTGTCAACTTTACATTGACTCTTGCAGCAATGTGTTAGCGTGGGTTTACATAATATGTGTATATAATATATTTTTTTTTACAAACAGCACAAGTGAGGCCTGTCGTGGCGCAGCAGTACAAGCGTTGCCTGTAACCGACAGGTTTTGGGTTCGATCCCCAGTCGAGGAAATGAAATATTTAATATTTTCAATTTACATATTGAATGTTTTCATTTCTTCGCTCTGGTATATGGCAAAGCGCGGCGTTGAGTTCCGACACTCAACACGCAATGCCTCAGAAATCGGCGAAAAGTGGGGAACGGAAGTGGAACGGAGTGTCTTGACACTAGGTTCCCGGGTTCCCTCTGCCTACCCTGCCTTGGGTGGGATACAGCGTGAAGCTAAAAAAAAAACAGTACAAGTTCATTTTCTCGAGTGCGGATTTAACATACGTAGCAAGGTAGGTAGACGGAACTTAAGAACCAGGAGGTAAGATACTCCTTTCCGTTCTCCATTTTCCTCCGAATTTCAGGGATTGCGTGTTGAGTAGCGGAACCTCAACGGCGTGCATTGTCTCATTTAAATGGCAAAGAAATGAAAAAAGTAACAACACAACCGGTCGATTTCTCAGTCGCGCGCTTCTGACCCTGCGCCACGACAGGCCTATTTAGAATTCAATATTTTTAACCGGATAGTCCCAACGACGCATTAGTAGACTGAGATGGCATTTTTCTTTTAGTTGAAATATTTATTATAGGAAACTAATGCCAAAACATTGGTCACTCCCGAACTGCTTGCTGCTTTGCTGCTTTGCGAGCCAGAGTAATCTCAGTTTCTAAAATTCTTTTTTAGGAGATAAAAAAATACTGTAACAATAAAAGTAGGAAACATTTGTAATAAAATGATCTAAATTTATTCAAAAATTACGCAAATACCTAAATGTAGGATATTTAAATGCAATGTTATTTTTTGAAAGGCAGTTATTTTAAAGATTTTTATATTCTATTATACAAAAAAGTGTCCTGTTAAGTATAAAAAGTTTGTACATTATAATAATTCAGAAACAAAGCCACTATTGTGCAAGTTTAAAAGAAATTTTTAGGATATTCATAGTGTCAAATAAAAGTATTTTTAGCTTTACGCAGTATTCCGTGTACAAGGGGGTATGGAGAGGGAACCTGGGAACCTAGTGTAAAAGACTTAGTTGCCATTAAGACATTTTCGTTTCCATGTTCCGTTGAATTCTTTCACGTATTATTCCGCATATTGCACGATTAGTAGACCGAAACTAGTACTAAGACTTAGCGTGTTGATTATAGTAGCATTACTTTATTCCAGATATAGTCTGCACTTTTGACTGAGTGTGTAATACTAAACAATCAGTCAAAAGTGAAAGAAGAAAAAATATTGGAAGATTAAGGAAAAAAAGGAGGATTAAGAAAAAATATTCACATAAGTAATATATATTTTTTTGATATATTGTTTATTTTAAAATAATGTTTTGAGGCCTGCCATGGCGCAGATGCACAAACATGTAATATTTCCCACTCTAGGAAATGAAATTTTTAATATTCTCAATTTTAAATATTTCTTGTTGTCATTTTTAAGCTTTAGTAAGATGGAAAAGCGTGGCGTTGAGCCAATCAACGCATAATGCCCCCAATTCGGCGGAAAAAAAGGAACAGAACATAGTGTCTTAATAATAGGTTCCCTCTGTCTACCCTGCCATGTGCGGGATACAGCGTGAAACGTGTAGTAATATTAAATCGTACGTAAGTATATATAAAATAACTCCAGAGCGCCTTGAAAACCATGTGTAATAGACACGTCATTCCTAAAGAATGCAGCAAGAATGCTAGTATATTTGATGGTAATTGCACTCGTATCGTTCTTTCTTAACCTTTAAAAGTAATTTTATCATTTAAAACACTTTTACATTGGGAAGTGCTTTTAAAACAGTTTTGGAGTAAGAATAAACGTACCGTAACCAAAGATAATTAGAATTATCATTTGGCAAGAGATATTTTTATTAAGAAAAATACTAAATTTAAAAACGGTTTTTAAATTTAGTATTTTTCTTTCCTAAGTGTGGAATAACACATTAAAAATAGTAAAAAAAATCATTTAAATTTAATTAATTAATTCAATTTTAAGTCTTCATTTGTTATATTATATTATTTTTTTATTAATTTCGACAAAGACTATACATCCTATATATATATATATATATATATATATATATATATATATATATATATATATATATATATATATATATATATATATATATATATATATATATATATATATATATATATATATATAT
>DWMZ01002085.1:0-14731 GCA_018249855.1 Eueides tales michaeli | reverse complement strand
TTAGATATCTGTTCCCAAACCGCCCTGTCTTATTACTATGACCGCTCTCCGTCCATCTTTGTATCACCAGCCTGCATCGCATGAATCGTGATAGCTAAAAGGTAGAATTTTTATGACAATTTTTCACAACTAGAATAGAATACAAATAATATTTAAAGGGGCTCCCGTATCACAGATGTGTTTTTTTGTCGTATTATAGATTCATGGAATTGTACGGAACCTATTGTGCGCCGGTCCGACTCGCACGTGGGTAGTTTTTTTTGCCCAGCTGTGGCACACTATGTTATACGTCTCAAATTCAGACAAAAGGTTTTCTATGCCAACCTTCGTATGCGCGTCTATGTGTGAAGATTAAAAACATCCAACATTTAGACCGCTTCATATTTTTATATATACATCTCTCTGAGATAGTAGTTAGGACAAATAGCAATTAATGGTAAATCACTTAATTAATCACATTTATCGATTTAAAAACTTTTATGTTTATTCTAAAAATCAAAAGTATAATATAAATTCTGAAATAAAGATCATTCTCTCAATTATATTTGCATAAAACCTTGTTATTCTTAAAGTGATTTATTACATTTAAATGAGTTGGCTTTTATAAACTAGAAGTAAAATAATATTTATGTTATTAACGAGCTATTAATGTTTATTATGAGAGGTCCGCTTTGGAAGTGAAAATCTTTGATGGACAGCAAAAGTTCGGATATTCTTAGCTACAATCAATCAGAATCAAGAACCAAAGTATTAATAATCACAGTAAGCGAAAATAAATAATTATTGCTTTATGTATAAAATTTTGAGATCTGTCGTGGCGGGGCGGCACAAGCGTGTGACTGTAACCGACAGGTTCTGGGTTCGATCCCCAGTCGAGGAAATGATATATTGAAAATATTAATTTCAATTTAAATATTTAATGTTTCATTTCTTCGCTCTGGTAATAAGGCAAAGTTGAGTTCCGCCACTCAACACGCAATGCCTCAAATTCGACGGAAGGTGGGGAACGGAAGGGGAAAAGAAGGTCTTAACACTAGGTTTCCGTGTTCCCTCTGCCCAGCCTGCCCCGTGCGGGATACAGCGTGAAACTAAAAAAATAAATAAATAATGAATATACTATTTAAAATGTATTGAGTTTAAGTTTAGTTTAGGGGATATATATTTTTTGTATCTACCTATTAAACTAATTAAACAATACCTTCGTATAAAAAGGCTAACTTTTTTAAAAGGAATCTTTCATTTTTACTGTTTTTAAAGTGTTATTCCACACTTAGGAAAAAAATACTAAATTTCGTTCTCAATTGAGAACGAATGGCTTAGTGCTCAGTGCGCTTGGACGTATTTCAAGAGGCGCGGGTTCAAATCCTGCTTCGTTCAAATGTTTTTACGTTTTAAAATTTAGTATAGGAATCTTTCATATTTTTGGGGTAATAGTAATTTAGCTTGTGTTATACTTTAAAAAAAATGTTATTAATTTCACTGTATACCTTGTACAAAACAGGGGAGTACGCAGAAGAACACCTAGTTTGACTTTTCCACAAATCATTTTTTAATAAAATTATAGTCAACTTGATGTTTTTATAATGAAATAGTGAAAATACATAATAATTGATTAAAATCATCTCACAATATTATATTAAAATTTATTTAACTTACACTTTAAATGCCTTATGTCATTTATTTTAAAATTTTGTGGGCAATTTTAAACACACCTATATAGGAACACATTTATTTTCAATAGTACGAATATATAATCACTATAATACTCTTTGTCTACGCTTGAATTCTCCTCACGTACCTCATTTACGAGTACATACTACGTTAACTTACTATACTTTACATACTATAACAATCTTATTTTTCATTATTATTATTTGTTTTCTTTGATAAATGGAAAAAAATATACATCATTATATACCACCAATATTAATGAATTCGGAATTTTGAAATATTATATGAGATGATAATTTTGGCATTTTGTTTTTATTTGCCGTTTTTATCACTATATTGAAGCCGTCATGGCGCAAACCTTTAAACGATGGTTGTGTATTCGTTAGCCTCTCGGTGGAACGAAAAATGTAACAGTTTTTATTTCCTCCCTCTGGTAACGAGGAAAAACGCGTAATTGAAATACTAAATTTAAAAACGTATAAAAATTTGAACGGTGCAGGATGTGAACCCGCGCCTCTTGGAAACCATCCAAGCGCTCTGACCAACTAAGCCATTCGTTCTCACCAAGCTCCGTCGAAGTTTTTATACGCTTGTTACAACTTATTTGTGTTGTTAGCATCTCTGTAGGAAGATTTTTACAAATTTCCGCTAGCCAAAGACAATTCGTTAGAATTATCGTCTGGCAAGAGAGAATGCTATTTGTTTAAATATTTTTACTATTTTTAAAGTGTTATTTCACACTTAGGAAAGAAAAATACTTTCTTTTCGAAGTGTGGAATAACACTTTAAAAATAGTAAAAACGCGTAATTGAGTTGCGGTAAGTAGATTGAAGTAACTTAAAGGGAAGGGAGCGTCTTAACACTAGGTTCCCAAGTTCCTTTTGCCTACTACTTTGTACAGGTTACAGTGTGAAGCTTAAAAGCTATATCTTATGTCCTAGATTAAATGATAAGTTATGAATCTAACATAAAGAATCTCAACCAAGCTTATTTTTTTATTTTATAGCTCTATAGTCTAATAAGGTCCCTATAAAAATGTTTTTTTTTTGTTTAAAGACAGACTAAAAATCGTTAACAATATACGTTTCAACTGTAAATTGGACAACCATCCCCGGTCCTCAGTACTCCCCAGAACGAAATGTTTACTTCATACTTGATCGTCTAATTAGAGAAGATGAAGCCAAATTTTGACACATAATTTGTGTTTAGACGAGTCTTTTGAAATGGTTACATATATGCAAAATTTGTAAGCAACAGGAGGCCTGTCGTGGCGCAGCGGCACGAGCGTGTGACTGTAACCGACAGGTTGTGGGTTCGATCCACTCGAGGAAATGAAATGTTTAATATTTTCAATTTAAATAATTAATGTTTCAAGTTTTCGCTCTGGTAACAAGGCAAAAGGGCTGCGTTGAGTTCCGCCACTCAACAAGCAATGCCTCAAATTCGGCGGAAAGTGGGGAACGGAAGTGGAACGGAGTGTCTTAATACTAGGTCCCCAAGTTCCCTCTGCCTACCCTGCCTTGAGCGAGATACGGAAAGAAGCTGAGGATTGTAAACAATATTTTAAACTTCTATATCTGTAGTACATAGTAACGTATAAGGCGAAGGACAGGCGTCATTAAGGACGAGAGGCTTAAAGTATAATTTTATTAGTATACCAATTTTAAGCTGTCATGAACATGCAGGCTCGCTAAGATTCTATTAATAACTCTAAATTGACTTTGCCTAAGAGCGTGATCGTTTTAACTTCATAGCTGTGGTTATTTTAGGCTACAACCTTTACATAGTAAGCTTTTTATAGCTTTAAGCTGTATCTCGCATATGGAAGGTGGCATGCATGCAGGGTAGACAGATAGAATCTAGGGACCGCCGAATTTGAGGCATTGCGTGTTAAGTGGCAGAACTCAACGCCGCGCATTGCCTTTGTTAAAATATGATAAACATTTAAAAAAAATGTGTGTTGAGGCCTGTCGTGGTGCAGCGGCACAAGCTTGTGGCTGTAACCGACGGATTCTGGGTTCGATCCCCAGTCGAGGAAATGAAATATATAATATTTTGAATTTAAATATTTAATGTTTCATTTCTTCGCTCTGGCATAAGGCAAAGCGCGGCGTTGAATTCCGCCAATAACTACGCAATGCCTCAAATTAGGCGGAAAGTGAGGAACGGAAGTCGAACGAAGCGTCTTAACACTAGGTTCCCGGGCTCGCTCTGGCTATCCTGTTTTGTGAGGGATACAGCGTGAAGCTAAAAAAAAATAAAATTAAAATATGTGTAAAATAACGTCAAAAGTTTAAAGGTGGTAAATTTACTATAGTGATTATAATAAATTTACCACTTTTAAACTTTTCTGAGGCAATGAAAACTCTTTGTATCTTAGATTAAGTAAAGATTGGTACTACACACACATATGTGAAGTGACAAAAAGTCCTTAACTTTCGTTCCAGATATATATGTGTGTACGACATATACTAATAAAATTTAAAAAGAAAATATTATGCATCAAAAAATATACGAACGATAAAATACACGCACTACGTACGTATATAATTGTTAATGAATTTTAAAGAAATTATTTGTTGTTATTCTTAATGCTTAAGTGGTATCGTTCTACATTGTCGTAACTCGAAAAGCACATTGGAATATTGTATTGGAATTATAAAGCTCGATAAGAGATCTCTTGGCAAATAAGAGCTTTGGTGACAGAACAAAGCTCAGAATGAAATTCCGCAGCTCAAAATGTAATGTTCGAACACTGGGCCGTATTGAGAGACGGAGTGTCTCACCACCTTAGGTTTCCTTTGCATAAAGTATAGAGAGCGTTATGTAAAAAATATATAGCTAAAATATAACAATATAATACACATCTATATTCAATTGCCTTTTATTACTTACTAGAATACCCGGAACCTCGGGCACTTTGGGAACCTCAGGGAATCTGGAGCACCTCAGAGAACATTGGGAACCTCGTGTTTTGAGGAAATATCGGGGAACCTTGGGGACATTCATTGATTGCAAGCATTAAATGTCAGACACAGACTAACGGTTACTCAATGAGGGGTCGCTAATAGGCAAGCGTTGAAGTCAATGCGTTGTTTGCATACATACAAACATGAGAAATATTATTATTATATAGAATAGATATATTAGGCAAAACAACTTCATGGCGGAGAGTGAAGATACATATGCTCTACAAATATTTTAAAAATCTACAATTTGGCTATAAATTATACATTTAAATATAACAGCTATCATAAGCATACTTAAATCTTTCATACAATCTTAGGAACACTAGGAGAGGTAGATTACGAGTCACGAACTTTTTGAGAAAAAAAGTTTTGCTACAAGGAATTAGTTTGGAAAAAATCATCCCTTCTTCAGAGCTTTCGCGAGTTTCAGAAAACTTTTTACAAGTTCTAAAGAGGTCTGGTCTGCGGTGGCACATTCTCATAAAATTAACTCTTGGAAAAAGAATCTTTAATGTATACAAAAAATAAACTTTAATTGAATTATACCTACTATTTTTTGCAGGTTACACAAGTGTTATCTTTTGTTTTTAGGGTTCAAGTGGAAAAATCAAAAACCTTACTTTATTATCTAAAGATATCAATAGCATCTAAAGATTGTGTTTGCTGCATTCTGTATGAAATTATTCCGCCTAATTATCTTCACGCTGTATTCCGCACATGGTAGGGTAGACAGAGGTAACTGAACCTATAGTTAAGGTCACTCTGTTCCACTTCCGTTCCCCACCTTCCGCCGAATTTGAGGCATTGCGTGTTGAGTGGCGGAACTCACCGCCGCGTTTCGCTTTGTTACCAGAGTGAAGAAATGAAAACATTAAATATTTAAATTGAAAATATTAAATATTTCATTTCCTCGACTGGAGATCAAACCCACAACCTTTCGGTTACAGTCACTTGTGCCGCTGCGCCACGACAGGCCGCGTTATTGAAACCTATGTATATTTCGATCCCCAGTCTAGGAAATAAAATATTTAATATTTTCAATTTAAACATTTAATGTTTCATTTCTTCGCTCTGGTAATAAGGCAAAGCGCGGCGTTGAGTTCCGCCACTCAACACGCAATACCTCAAATTCGGCGGAAAGCGGGGAACGGAAGTGGAACGGAGTGTCTAAACACTAGGTTCCCAAGTTTCCTCTGCCTACCCTGCCTTGTGCGAGATACAGCGTGATGCTAAAAAAAAAAATTAGCGCGTGCAAATGCACAAACAAAGAGAAAAACAAACAGATACGAAGTACATACAAATATATACAAATATACAAAGTAGTTTTTTGTTATTAATCTTCCATGTACAGACAGTACTCAGTCACAAATTTATTATAAATAAAATCTATTACTCATTTATAGGTAGTTATATTAAATTTCATAAAAAATATATGAAAAGCTGCGGTAATATTGATGGGTCAAAATTTTATTTATTACTTATGCAAACATTTTTAATAACAATACGCCTTTTTTCTAGAGTACCAACACCTCGAGGTTCAGTATCAAGCACGAGCAGTACAAGTGCGGGGTCACGGCTGGCGAGGCTCCTGACGCAAGGTGTCAGGTGTACTCCAGAAGAAGCTGGTGCTGATACACCTCGTCGACTGAGTTGGGAAAGGTAAGTTAGTTCTTGTTAGTTTGGTAGTTCTTATGTTTTAACTTGTTTCATAAATTCAACTTAGTAGGATAGACGTACGAGGGGTGGTCCAAAAGTTCGCGGAATGGAGGGGATGGAGTGGGGATAGGGTAGCTCGCTTGGTGTTATACTAATTGGGCACTCATAATTAGTATATATATATAACATTTCAACCCTATAGCGCCATTCGTGCCTCGGGACATTCTCCTCCCCACTACTGATTCCTGAGCTGCTGCCTAGGTCGCTGGTCGCCTAAGCTGGGCCACCTCTGGGTAACCAGAGGTCTCACCCGGCTGGGCTGACCGCCCAGGCAGCATATTGCTCATGTACTCCCCGATGACACCACTACCCCAATCTCGTCAAAAGAAAAATGCCAAAGGGCCAAGGCCCACCCCAATGACACGCTTACATTAGTAGACGTTGGAGAAAATCACAGCCTGAGGGACAAACCCCTGTAGCCGTTTCCCCTCTCCCCCTGCGGGGGGTTGAGAGATGATAATACTGACTGACTGAGCGCCATTCGTTTACGAGTACTCGCCTGCTAAACAAGTCAATCCGGAAGCAAACTGCAACTATGGAGAAAATTGAACATCGCGCTGTAATAAAATTCCTTACCAAGCAAGGAAAAAACATTCAAACCATTTTAAATGAAATGGACGCCGTTTATGGAGATCAGTGCCCTGGTAAAACAATGGTTTATAAGTGGCATGGACTTTTTAAATATGGTCGAAATTCAACTGAAGACGACTCTCGCTCTGGGCGGCCAGTTGAGGCCACCACATCAGATAACGTCGAAAAAGGTGAAAAACTTGTACTCGAAGACACACGTTTGAAGAACTACCACTATAACCGGAGAATACTACGCAACGATATTGGAAAAGGTAAAGAAGGCAATTAAAGAAAAACTTCGAGGAAAATTGGCCAAGGGTGTGTTGCTTTTGCAAGACAACGCGCCGGTTGTCAAGAGCCGAGTTGCCATGGCTGCTCTGCACACGCATGGATTTGAACCACTTGTTTTTGTTCACCCACCCTAAAGTCGATTTTTACTTGTTTCCAAATTTAAAAAAGAGCTAAGGGGAAGGAAATTCTCCGACGATAACGAAGTGAAGGAGGCCATTTCGGCGCATTTTGAGGCCAAAGACAAAAAATATTTTTTCGATGGTTTAGAAAAATTAATTTATAGATCCAATAAATGTATTAGACTTAAGGGTGATTATATTGAAAAGGAAAAATAAATTTATTGTTATATTTTATTAACAACCCTTTCATTCCGCGAACTTTTGGACCTCGATACGAGGGGTATTAATCTTTTCATTTATCGGCCTTGACTCTTTTACTCATGACTCTATCTATATAAGTTCAAAGAAGAAAAATCATATTTTTTAATAATTCTACTGAAATATAAAAGCTTAACGTATATTTATAGAATCATGAGCTTCACGCTGTATCCCGAACATGGCAGGGTAGGCAGAGGGAACTTGGAACCTTGTGTTAAGGGATCCAGCGTAAAACTAAAAAAATAAATACAGTATTTTTTAAACTTTTACACTGTACAAAAAATTAGCATACAGCCATAATTTCAATTATGCCTTAACTCTCTTTTATATACTAAATTTAAAAACGTATAAACATTTGAACGAAGCAGGATTTGAACCCGCGCCTCTTGGAATCCGTCCAAGCGCTCTGACCACTAAGCCACTCGTACTCACCAAGCTCCGTCGAAATTTTTATACGCTTGTTACAATTAATTTATGTATTTTTGTTTGCTAAGTGTGAAATAACACTTTAAAAATAGTAATAATATCTCTTGTATATATTATTTTTATATATATTTCGAAAGTGCCACGCAATATATATCTTTTAGCTGACACTTGACTGTGATTCAGAATATCAGAGGTGAATTCGGCGAGGTGTAACGTGCATCGCATTTATAAATCGAAATGACGCCTTCGAACTATCGACTTGGTGAAATTTGTCAAGATACGCTAACTGAACACCTGGTGCTTTACGATAGAAATTTTAAATGTATATTTATGACAAAATTGTAAATTTTTCACTAAAAAAAAAATTGTATAATATCTTTCGATGGAAAACTAATAAGTGGGAAAAGGAACAGATTGTTTAACGGTAGGTTACCAAGTTCCTTCTCACATTCTATAGCGCCAAGTGCAATACAGCATATAGCTTAAAAAAACTATATATACTTAACACTTAGTGCCCCTAATTCAGCGACAAGTGGGGAACAGAACAGAGTGTCTTAACGGAAGGTTCCCAAGTTCCTTCTGCAATGCCATGTGTAGGATATACCGTGAAGTTGCAAAAAATATATACAAAGTATAAAAAATCTTTTTAAGATGAACATATGCTGTTTATAACATGAAATTACATAATACTGCGCTGGTTTGCTTGCCATTCTTATATATATTTTCACACTTTTCTTGATACAGGAAACCCTAATAGCCTATTGCTATATCCTCCATTTTACTTGTAAAACTTAATGGCGCTGTGGAACAATATCTGATTTTTAACGATCTCAACTCGGAATTAATAATTTACACTTCTCTGTAGTGATAAGATAATTATCGGCATTAAGTCTTTTTTTTAGCTTCACGCTGTATCCCGCACAGGGCAGGGAAGGCAGAGGGAACCCGGGAACCTAGTGTCAAGACACTCCGTTCCACTTCCGTTCCCCACTTTCCGCCGAATTTGAGGTATTGCGTGTTGACTGGCGGAACTGTCGGCGTCGAGTACCGCCATTTGATATGACGCAAGATGCAATATCTCAAATACTAGAGAAAAATCACTTTTTGCATCTAAGTCATACAAAACGAGTATTTTTTTTGTCTGTATTTAAAAAATAACCTTTACAGTAGCCTAACACGTCAGATGCAAAATTGTATATTATGCGTACATGTTTTAAATTTAATCCTACATCACCAGATGGTTGACTAATGTACGTCACTGCTGGGCATAACTAAATTTTCGCCTTGTTAGTTCGAATCAATTTAGCCTCGACATGAATTTCAATAATTGTATTATAACAGAGTTCAAGTTATACGATTTGGATTTACTTTAGCTGGTTATATAGTTGTCGTGTTTGTTGTTATTAATTATATAATTTAATAAATATAGACTCTGATGCATATAACTAACTTGATTTTACCTATTTCCACTGTCACACGAAACATATTATGTAAAATAGAAAAAAGCATTAATCCATTTTGCTTATTTCATAAAAAGATCTTTTCCTGATAAAGTGGCAACACCTTATTTAAATATTTTTTTTTTAGGCTTCACGCATTGCTTTTTTGCTTTAGGCAGTGAGAATTTGGGAACCTGACGCTAAAACACTCCGTTCCCATTGAGACACGTCCATTCCATACTTAGCGCTGGATAGAAAGCATTGCGTGCTTATTGGCGGAATTTTACGCCGCACTTTGCCTCGTTAGCACAGTGAAAAAATGAAAACATTAAATATTTTATATACTCGTGGGGATCGAACAGACAATCCCCTTGTGCCCCTGCGCTACGACAGTGCTATAAATATGATTATGTAGATCGTAAAAAAAAATAGTGATGTACCTTTTAGATCAGTTACTTTTTTGTAAATTATTTATAAAGTTAATACTAAAGTTGTAAAAATAAAACCATTAAAGTAACTAACTGTGTAGAGTAACAAAATAACTCTCATGGCAGATTTTAATTTAAAGTACAGTACATAATTCTCGAAGTTACTTCAAACTTTTCTTATAATTACTGTTTTTAAAATACACTTAACATATCCATAATACATGCTATGTTTTTCATTGCAGATTTTAAGTAATAATTTAGAGTAATTTTAGAACAATGGTTATAAATAAAGCAATTACTGTGTTTCGGAAAAACTAAAGGAGAAAAATGTGAACAATTAAGACCACTTGAGGTTCGTGCAGGATTGTATTATTATTATAATTATTTCTTTTTTTAGCTTCACGCTGTATCCTGCATATGTCAGGCTAGGCAGAGGGAACCCGGGAACCTAGTGTTAAGACACTCCGTTCCACTTCCGCTCCCCACTTTCCACCGAATTTGCGTGTTGTATGAATTAAATAATAAAATTGTAAATTATATATTGAAAGGAACAACTGTTGAATTTTTTGCAGGTTCTTTTAAAAATAATTGTTATTCGAACTGATTGGTGGTCATTTTATTTAATTAAAAAAATATATTATGATATTAAAATGTATAATGGTCCTAAAAATATAAAAGGCTTTGGCTATTTTCCGATTCAAAATTAATATAATTTTTAATTTTTTTTCCTAAACCATACGGAGAAGACTATGATAATAACAACAAGAGAACATATTTAAATCCCTGGCTAATTGTAGTTAACAGTTGGGGTCCATTCTTCAATAACTAAATTCAATTATATAATATTTTCAATTTAAATATTTAATGTTTTCATTTCTTCACTCTGGTGACAAGGCAAAACGCGGCGTTGAGTTCCGCCACTCAACACGCAAAGCCTCAAATAGGAAAGTGGAGAACGGAAGTGGAACGTAGTGTCTTAACACTAGGTTCCCGAGTTCCCTAAGCCTACCCTGCCAAGTGCGGGATACAGCGTGAAGCGGAAAAAAGATACTATTTATTGTAACTAATTGCAAGCATCAAATTCCGATGCAATGTATTTTTTGATTGTAACAACATCCAAGAGAATTTTATTTAAATTGACATGGCAGTATCGAGCTCGATTTACATGGGAGTTAACGATACAAATTTTGAACAAGCTTGTTTTTTCTTCTTTCGACGATGTCAGTTGGTGTGTGTAGTCTGTGTACCAGATTCACTATATATAGTGTTTGTTACAAGTTTGTTTTGTTTTTTTTTATTCTGTATGAGACAAATAATTGAATTGTCGTCTTTGTAATTTTTTTGTATATTTATAATAGATATGATCTACTTAAAAAAGTTTTGATTATCTTTAAATATTTAAAATTTATTATTATTTAATAAAATTATATCGATTTCACTAAAATAGTGTCAACAAGCTTATTCTGTTAGTGAATTCACGTTTTATAAGAAATATAAAATATGCAAGGCCTGTCGTAGCGCAGGGGCACAAGTGTGTGACAGTACAAGCGACAGGTTGTGGCTTCGATCCCCACTTGAGAAATTAAATATTGAAATTTTCAATAAAAATATTTAATATTTTTATTATTTTTAAAGTGTTATTCTATAAAATTGTTGTTTAGTATTTTAAATTTAGTAAAAATATTTAATATTTTCATTTCCTCGCTTGCTGGTAACAAAGCAAAGCGTGGCGCTGAGTTCCGCCGCTCAAATCCGGCGAAAAGTGGGAAGCAGCGTGAAGCTGTGTATATATGCTGGATCTTGTTCATGATAGGGTAGGCAGAGGAAACTTACTAACCTAGTGTTAAGACACTCCATTCCCTTCCTCTCTTTCCGCTGAATTTGAGGCTTTGTGCCTTGAAAGGAGAAATGAAAATGTTAAATATTTCATTAGAATATTAAATATTCCCCATTTCCGAGTGGGGATCAAACCCACAACCTGTCCCACCCCAGTGCGGATCAAACCCACAAGTTTTTCTAAAGTAAATAAACATTCTCTTAATTATAATGAGAGCTGACACCCATTATAAATTGTATATCCATTGTAAAATCGAGACAGCCATTGAAAAAATATGTATATAGAGTTATCAATAGAAATATTATAGGACAATAGATTATATTGTGAACAGATTTTTTCACTTTACAGCTTCAATAAAGCACGTATAGGTAAACAAGTTGTTTACCCGGATTGTACGGGTCACGTCTTGACACAATGGGGTCGTAGAAAGATATATAGCGCCCTTTATCTTAAAGCGGGGACTATTGATATAATGTTAATGAATTCATGTTGGATTGAAAATGTTTTAAAGAAATGTCCAGTCAAAAACGTAATTATTTACGTTTTTTTTTCTGCAACTCCGAATGTACGAGTAATTCAAAAGGAAATCGATAATTTTCTATTTTTTTTTAAAGACAAAATAGCTCACCACACTAATCTCAAAAACTACCGGATCGATTTGAAAAATTCTTATTATCGAGAAAGTCTACAGTCTGTAATACCTATCACTATCACCAAAATCCAGTAACAACGAGAAACATTGCAAAGTTGAGAAAGTTTTAGAGTTTCCCTGCATGCGCTGCATAAGCGGTAGAAAAAAAGAATATCGATCCTATTTTAAACAATACTAATAAAAATAAGTATTATTTCTTATCTACATAACTGCGTTAGATACGTTCTGGGCTTCATATAGATCAAGATGTGATCAAGATTGATCTTATCACTAAAATTGATTTCAATGTTTTATCCGTATTTCCCGTATTCCGTTTTTCCCGAATCAATGGGGCAGAACTTTTTAACAGACACTTTTTTTTAAGTTTTTTTTTATCAAAGTATAGTTTATATGTTTATACTAGCTGTTACCCGCGACTTCCTCCGCGTTCACTATTTTGGTCATAATGACTTACACATAAAATATAGATATATCCTGTCGCGGACTTTTATTTAGAACTATTTAAGATAAATAATCCTACAGTAATTATCTTTGTGTAACTCCAACGATTAAAAAAGTTTTTTTTAAAATCAGTTTTCCTATCATTGAGTAATCTGAGGAACATACGTATTAAGAACCTCCTCCTTTTTTGCAGTCGGTTAATAAAATGAGATAATAGTCAGATACAGATTTCCCAATTGCGTTATTATACGAATAAATCGCATCTGTGCCTTTCAAATTTGAGGGTTGTCCTCGATTTCTCCAGGAGTCCATCATCAGATCCTGATCTCCTTACCATGGGACCAATTGTGAACATATTTCACAATTGGTCCCATGGTAAGGAGATCAGACCCTCTCGAACAAAAAAAGAATTTTGAAAATCGGTCCACTCATCTTCGAATAATCGAGGAACATACATAAAAGAACCTCCTTTTTTCATCGGTCGGTTAAAAATCCCTATAAATTTTAATTTATTATGTTATTCTGATATTGAAGATATATTACTGCAAAGTTTCATGAAAATCCGTTCAGTAGGTTTTGCGTGAAAGAGTAACAAACATACACACATCCGTACAAACTTTCGCATTTATAATATTAGTAATATTAATTAATTATAATAGAACCGAAAAAGAAAAACAAATATAATTCTTACTAATTCTCATTCCGAAGATATATATTAACTAGTAAGATTCGAAAAAGAAAGTTTCACTATTTTGTATCTCTTCTTTTTGATGTTACTGGAAATTTTATTTGTGTTAAGCATTGGTTTTCGGTGTTTTTTTTAATACTCTACTTTTGTACTTGTTTTGTACTTTGTTACAATTTCCATTCTTCAATATTTAATGGAAATAAAAAATATATATATATTAATTGTTCGTATTGAGGTTTGGTTATCGGAAAACTAATGTAAAATTCTAAATAGTTATCTATTACACTGTCTTTATTGATTTTGCCGCTGACTTGTGTATATAAACATGGTTATGCCTAAAGAATGTTGATCTACCGTTCACAAAAAAATAATTATATTAATAAGAAAATCGCAGTAAGGAACCTTGGACAAAGACTTTATCTGAAAAATATGGCTTCATCGAGACTTGGCTGGTATTTTACCGGACTTTTTTGGTGGGATTACTTATTTTGAAAAACGTCAAAGTCAAGAACAAATGTCAAAAATAATAGAATAAACATTGTTGTAATTACTGTAAAAAAAAAACTATAATTATTTTTTTTATATAATTTATAGCTTGATATTTAATACCTAAGATAATTTTATACTATTAAAGATAACATTTTTTGCATATTTTATTAAAATTTAATTAAAATTAAAAATATTATACATCAATATAATAATATACGTATACGTCGGAAATTAAAGAGAGTGGTGGGTCAGTGAGGATTGATGACTTGCCTGTCAGGGGCAAGATTAGTACAGGGGCCCTATAAAAGTGTATAGGCAATTTGAACGATGTATGTGTACATACAAATTCATCTATTAATAGACTAGAAATTTTGTAAAGTACCAAATTGTAAAATAAAACAAAATGTAAAATACAATATTAAAATTTGACTTCAAAATATTCAAAATATTAACACCGGAAATACATTGAATCTCTAAAAATATATTTTTACGTTATACGAAATATACTGAAATAAAAGTAACTGCCAAAACGTTGTAAAAGTTTAAACTGAAATGTATAAAAATGTAAGTTTAACTTTTCCCACCATTGCCATATATTTCATGTGTATTTAACTTAAGTATATATATATATATATATATATATATATATATATATATATATATATATATATATATATATATATATATATATATATATATATATATATATATATATATATATATATATATATATATAT
>DWMZ01002084.1:0-14731 GCA_018249855.1 Eueides tales michaeli | reverse complement strand
GAAGAATTTTTATTTCTTTCATCATTTTGTTTGAAAGAATTTGCTTGCTGTGTGATTCTCGGATATACTAAGTTTATAGTTCAGTTGTTTTGAGTTATTTAGTAAATCAAAAATATAAAGCAGTCCCGCACTGATATACTTGAAAAATAAGGAAAAAAATACTACTCACTCACTCACTCAGCTTCACACTGTATCCCATACATAGCAGGGTAGGCAGAGGGAACTTAGGAACCTAGTGTAGAGACACTCCGTTCCACTTCCGTTCCCCACTTTCCGGCGAATTTGAGGCATTGCGTGTTGAGTAGTGGAACTCAACGTCGCGCTTTTGCCTTATTATCAGAGCGAAGAAATGAAACATTAAATATTTAAATTGAAAATATTAAATATTTCATTTCCTCGGGAGGAAATCGAACCCACAACCTGTCGGTTACAGTCACAAGCTTGTGCCGCTGTGCCACGACAGACCTCAAAAAAAAAAAACTAGAAGACATTATTTGTGAATTCGATCGACTTGGGTGGATGGAGTAAAAAGTATAGTACAGTAAGTTACAACACACTGTACAATATTAGATAGCTAAAAAAATGTTACACTAAAGTAATATCTTAATATTCCTAGACTGTAGAGACGAAATGAATGATGCTGTATCCCGCACATTTCTGGGTAAGCAAAGGGAATCTGAAAACATAGTGTTTAAACACTCCATTCCTATTAAAATATCCGTTCCCCACGCTGTCTTGCTGGACTCTTGAGGCATTGTTAAGCTCAAAACTGCGTTTTGCCGCTTTACCAGAGCAAGGACATGAAAATTATAAATAATTAATTTTTTCGAGTGGGTATCGAACATAGAACCTGCCACGCTACTCTATCAGTACATTATATCATAATAATAAAAAACACATACCAAGCAATTCCATAAAATAAAATTCAAATAGACACAATATAATAAAACATCATTCCGCGAATGTCGAAACCGTTGGTACGATATCATTTTCACACAATTCAATGAATCATCGCCAAATCCCCTATAATAGGGACGTATCCCACATTATTATAAAAACAGGCATACATGGTTATTGGTTTTCCGGTTGCCGAGCGTATTTGATGAACGGGGAACGGCTACGTAGATGTTTGATACGCATGAATTGTTTATTTGCCTATTATAAAGTCTAATGGTGGAGTTTATATTGAAATGGTTATAGATATTAGAAATGTGAGGATCTTAATGTGTACATAACATCTTGAAAACTACGTGAAAAGTGAGAAATGGAGTGGCGTATCAGTAACTTCGCGTATTCTGCTCATGGCAGTATAAGCAGATGAAACTTCGGAATCTACAGTTATGAAACTCCGTTCAGTTCTTCGCTTTCAGCTGAATTTGAGGCATTGTGTGGTGAGTGGTGGTAATCAACTGGTGCTTTGTCTTGTTACCAGAGCCAAGGAAATGAAAATAATAAAAAAAATATTTGAAAATATTAAATATTTCACTTCCTCTAGTAGGGATCGACCCCACATACTACCGCGGTTACAGTCACACGCCTTTGCCCCTGCGCCACGATAGGCCTTAATCTTATCTACTTCATAAACATCCTATTTTGACAAAGATTGAATAAATTATAAAATTTAAATCTTACACCTTTGTACAATAACTTTGATGTGTAGTTGCTTTTCTTACTTAACTGAAGGAATGCGAGATACAGCATCCGCACTCCATGTATTCTTCATTGGTGAAACTCACCGCAAGTTTTTATCAATAATGTTACCAGAGTAAGGATATTAAAAAACTACTTTCCACAATCGTTGCATTCATAGTGACACGCTTGTCACATTCTGTGCCACGAATAGCCTCATCACCACTACATGAAATAAAGAAATAATTTCTAACAAACACATTTCTATGTGTAAAATAAACAAATCTATCCGTAAATAGCTTTTAAGGATTAACCATCCCACTAAATGCCAGAAGCTCTGGCCAGAAGCGTCGTTGTTTTAACACTCAAAAACTTGGAAAACGAAAGCTCCTAATTGTTAATAGAATAGAGAATTATTTATTTGCTAAGCAATAAAACATATTTTTAGCGTCTCGCATATACAAGATAGGCAGAGGGATCCTGGGAACCTTGTGTGAAGTCGCGTTCCCTTATAATTCGGCGCATAGAAGGGATGAATGTGTCTTCAATGGAGATCGGAATAATAAAAACCGTGTAAGCAATAAAACAGCGTGTGACAGTAAACATGATGATCGTAATTTTGATTCTCACTTAAGGAAAGAGTTTTTCATTTTTCTTCTTTTATAAGACAAAATACTGTGTAGAAGTGTACCACTCAGCAGGTAACAACTAAAATTCGTACGAAGAGAAAGTACGGAGTGTATGAACACTATTTCCCATTGATTATCTTTTTAATTAAGCGTCATATAGCAAATAAGATATTAAAAATATTAACTTACCGAGTAAAATATTAAAAAAAAACACTTTAATACCACACAATAATATATTAAAATAATAACTTTTATACCATACAATAATATATAAAAATAGTTGAAATCACACAAAATAAGTAAGTTATAGATAATATAAGCGAGAATAAAATTTCAAACATCAACTATGTAATGTCGCCATAATTTTGGACAACGACGGACATCTCCCGTTGTTCTTTGACCCATTTGGTGTTTACACCGAAAGTTTATACATTAACATTTTATTGTATCACTTTATAGATATATTAGCAAAAATTATCGATACGATGAACTTTTTCGACGCCGGCGGGTCGGTGCGTTGAGAACTGTCTTGTGTACGAGATCATTCTGATTCCAGTCAATATAATGCTTAATTTTTATTTTGCTTATCTATTTAAACAAAGTGCAGAGTAAAGTTACATCACTCAACATAGCCTAAAAAGAGTCAAAGTTGCCCGTCCAACGCCCATGCCGCCTTTTAACAAATAAGTTTTTCAGTTTCACGCTGGTTCCCACATCTGACAGGGTGGGCAGAAAGAAATTGGGAACCTAGTGTTAAGACACTCCATTTCATTCCCTACTTTTCTCTGAATATGAAGCATTGCGTGTGGAGCGACAGAACTCAACGCCGCGCTTTGCCTTGTTACCAAAGCGAAGAAATGTAAATATTAAATATAAACCACAACCTGTCTCTTTTACAGTCACACGTTTGTGCGCTCGCGTCACGACAAGCCTCAAATGCGTTGTAGGGTAAAATTGATGACGCGCCTAGTGGCGTGAACGACAAGTAAACTACTTTACGACTTATAGACACAAATAATTAATTTTATTCATTTTTTTAAAATAATAATGTACATTTGTAAAAAATATTGACACAATTAAATTTTTTTGACGCCGTCACGTCATCAAAGACTCTTTTAAACGCATTATAGGAACGTATAGTTTAGTGGTTAGAGCGCTTGGACAGACTCCAAAAGGCAACTTTTTGCTTTTCACAGTATTCATTTCATTTTCTACTTTTACTAAAAATATGTTTATTTCTTAGTGCGGTGTATTTAAAAAATATGTTATTGAACACCGCACGGTGTTAAGTTCCGCTACTTGATACTTCTAAAAGCAGCTCCACTGATTTTTTGGACAAAAAACCTAAAATATAACATATTGAACTGAAAATAATTATTTTTATTAATATCGATACGAATGACCTAGTTTTATTTTTCATTAGAGACTTTATTTGCAACTTTATAGCTACACTGACATATTGATTACACACGCCGTGAAATTACTACGTCAAAATATTACGCATTCTGACATAGGGTTTCATCAGTAATAGGGTTGCTTCGATAGAGAAATGAAAAAGACACTAATATATATTTATTATCAAATAATGTATATAATAAAATTATTTTAGCTTCTCGCACATAATACGGTAGACAGAGAGAACTTGGAAACTTAGTGCTGAGACATTCAATTCTAAATAAGATACTTCTATTTCTCACTTTTCGTCTTTTCAGTCGAAATTTTGAGGTATACCGTGCTTAATGGCGGAACTCAACGCCGTACTTTGCCTTGTTACCAGAGTGAGGAATTAAAACTATTAAATGTTTATTTTTTTCGAGTAAGAATTGAACCCACAACCCGTTGCGTTTACAGACTCATACTTGTTCGTCCTACTTTCAGCTTTATTTTTATATATTTTCAGTAAAATTGTTAGGTTAGAGAGAACTTAGAGGTAAATCACTCCATTCTCTATATTTAGATTATTTAAAAAATCGCATAACAGAGTGTCTTTTGTGCTAAATAAAGTTTAAACAGAACAAAAAACAAATATAATATATAACGATTCCTGTTGTTGTGCAGGGACAAGCACGCGACTGTAAACAGTATTGGTCGGATCCCTACCCGAACAAATGAAAAAAAATCTCAATTTCTTCGCTCTGATAAAGCGATAAAGCACGGCGTTAAGCTCCACCACTCAATACGTATATTCAAATTTGACGTAAAAGTTAACGGAAGCGAACGGAGTGTTCTAACACACTGTAACAAAACTCTCCTCCCTCTCTATGCTCACCCTGCTATATGCGAAATACAGTGTGAAGCTAATAAAAGAAAATATATGTACATATAAATAGACACATAGTAAATATTCGAGCCATGATCCAAACGCCACTTGGTCTGTAAGTGTTGAGCGCTTCAATTTGAGTAACTTAATTTCAGCGCCATTAGGACTAAATGGGACCACTTATCAGTACATCGGTCGATTAGCCATGATTTTGTACCAATGTGCTATCAGTTGATAAGATTCACGAATCTCGTTCAGTTATTGAGGAAATTCTTAATGACTTAACAGAAAAGATGATGTTGTCTGATGTGGGGTGCAGGGGTACAAGCATGTCACAGTAAATGTGACAGGTTCCATCCCCACTTGAGGAAATATTTTTTTTTAGCTTCCCGCACAAGGCAGGGTAGGCAGAGGGAACCAGGGAACCTAGTGTCAAGACACTCCGTTCCACTTCCGTTCCCCACTTTCCGCCGATTTTTGAGACATTGCGTGTTGAGTGGCGAAGAAATGAAAACACTAAATATTTAAATTGAAAATATTAAATATTTCATTTCCTAGACTGGGGATCGAACCCAGAACCTGTCGGTTACAGGCAACGCTTGTACCGCTGCGCCACGACAGTCTTCCCCACTTGAGGAAATAAAATATTTCATTATTTAAAATTTCTTTGCAAAGCAAAACGCGGCGTTGTGTTCCATAGCTTACGGCACAATGCTTGCCTAGTTCGCTCTACCTCTTTGGCCCTCTCCCTCTTTCTTCAGTTGAAAAATAAAGAAAAAGGGAGGGACTTTGGTTTTATCATTACCTATTATATCTTATACACATAAAAAAGTAATATAATAATATATATATATATATATATATATATATATATATATATATATATATATATATATATATATATATATATATATATATATATATATATATATATATATATATATTAAGTTATGTAGGAAAAACGTAATGCTGTGTTTCTGCAGGTATTTATAATAATAAATTTGGTAGTAGCAAGTAATATAAGTAAGCCATTTTTTATATTAAAAAAAGAATGATCTATTATCATAATTCGAATAATTTTGGTTTTGCTTTATATAAAATAAGTAAGAAAATAATAATTTAATTTGCTAGCACAAAACAAACTACACATCCATTATATCTTTTTTTGTTTATTTGTTACACCCCTAAGTATTGCGAAAGTAATTTAAATTGGATGTGATAAAGCATCGGGCGTTGCTCGTAAAATCTTTGTTGCTGAACAAAAAAAAACTATTCGGCCTCAAAGACCATTAAGATACCCCTTGTTTATAGTTTAGGTCGCTTACTATAAAGTCTTGTTCACAGTTAGGCGATGTGCGTCTATTTTGTCTTTAAAAATTAAATATTATACTCAACCACTTTTAGAGTTTGACAATTTATGTTTTAAAATATTCTGAATTATGTATAAATATAATTTAAAATAAGTGAACTTTTTATTAGCTTTATTAATACACAGAAATTTATATATTATGCTTTGTTCATATTAAAATCAATAATACGTTCCAAAGTTTTCCCAAATTTAATTGTGTTGTAGTAATTTTCACCTACAATTGTTCCCAATTGTAACCATAAATGAGAGTTGTTTATAATAAATGACATATTTTAAACATCACAGGTATAGTGGGCTACGTCAAAATGATATGCATCATATAAAATAGACATACTCCATAGTTTGTGTGAGATACAGCATGAAGCAAAAAAAGAATAAAAATACTATTTTCAGTTGAAATAAAATTAGCACTGTGAACCAAATTAATTCTTCAGTTTTACAATGGTTTTATAAAATATTGCTGTGATATATTGTTATGCTATAACAACGACTTTGGCAAATTCACACTACAATGGATAGCGTTATGAACGATATCGTAATCCTATTTGTATAGATAGTAAATATTCTTGCTCTTCTGCCATCGTACAAATTCAAATTCAAATATTTTATTCAAAATAAGAAGTTACAAGCTTCGTTTTTTTAACGTCAAACAATTTACCACCAGTTCACTAAAGTTACTGCTTCAGACCTGAAAAGAACTGGCGAAAGAAACTCAGCGGGACATGTCTTTTTTTTTAATCAAAATTTTACATCATATAATTATGTGACAATGATACATTTGAACTAGCCTGGAGCGAGGATTTTATTCCCAAAGCGTGTTATTATTTATAAAATCGTTAATATGGTACCTATAACACACAAACATCTTTTCCCACCTTTTTAAAATGTGAAATAGAAAATTCTCGGACGTTTTCTGGGATCCTATTGTAAAAGGTTACACCCTGTCCCATAAAAGAATTACGGACTCGATGCAATTTAGTTACAGGCACACTAATTTTAAGCCTATTTTTAGTATTAATATTATGTACATCACTGATTTTAGTAAGCTTATTGTTATTTTTACTATTTTTAAAGTGTTATTCCACACTTTTGAAAGATTTTTTTTAATTTAGTACCTTATTATTATTTTTCTTAACATACATAACATTTAATTCAAAAATGTATTGAGATTCAACGGTCAATATGCTAATCTTTTGTAACGTTTCCCTTAAAGAATCTTTAGGGTTTAAGTACAGAAAATTGATAACTAAAATCTACTATCAAAATTAATATATTTTCAGTTTGACCCTTTATAATTTCCGGAATATCTAAAGAGAATCGACCACCAAACAGTAACGTCTCTGCATATTTTTTTCGCATTTTATGCGCTTTTCCTGATAGATGATTCTGTATCGTCGATACTGTATTTTCTATTCGTCGATGGAAGTCTCCATCTCTCTCTCCTAACAGTCACTCGCGATCACAGTTTTTCCAATTTTTTTTAAAGTAATAATTTAAAAAAGTAATTACAAAGAGCCATATATTAAAAATCGCAATATATCTCACTGTCACTGTGCATATAGATTTAGTTTCTTTGCTTTCGATACAACTTCATTAAAACTCGGCGAGCACTTCCGCAGTACGTTTAGTCGCAGTTCGAGACTCGAAGTTTTCGAATGAAACGCTGCAATACTTTATATTTTGATGTTTACTTTATATTTATTTGTAAACGTAAAGTTTTCATTTAACTTTAGTCGTTTCTTTTTAGAAAAAATAATTAAAATGTTTTACGAAATTTTTACTTTAAAAAATCTAACATCTTAAGGTCTGTCGTGGTGCAGGGGCACAAGTATATGAATGTAAACGCGACAGGTGTGGGTTCAATCCCCACTCGAAGAAATATTTAATATTTCATTTTAAATATTTAATATTTTCATTTCTTCCCTCTGATAACAAGGCAAAGTGCGGCGTTGAGTTTCGCCACTCAGCACGTAATGCCTCAAATTTGATGAAAAGTGGAGAACGGAACGAAGTGAAAACTAGGTTCCCAAGTTCCCTCTATCTAACTTGCCATACCCGCATACAGCGTGAAGCTGAGTGAAAAAAAATGTAATATAAATTTTAAAGCTTTATTAATAATATTTTGTATCTAGATATTTTTTTGGGATTTAAATATTATATATGTATGGGGTCCATTATCATTCCTCCATTATAATTGTGTTTTAAGTGAAGCAATCACCGTAATACATTGGCGTCCTTGTACCCATTCATAGAACTTATTCCCATATGTAGTAAACAAATATTTTTATTTTTTAGTCTAAAGTGAAGTATCGAATTGATCGACTCAACAAGCTATGTCTAGAATTTGGCAAGAGAAATTAGAAAACGGAGGGTTTGACACTAAGTTTTCATTGTGTGATCTGCTAATGCGTGAAGCTGCATTCTTTACTATAAAAATATCAATTGTGTATATTAGTGTGTGTACTATGATTGCTGATAATACCGACTTCAGATTGACTTATTTTTAAAAAAATCCTTTTATTATTAAATCTTTTTTTAATTATGTTGAAATCCATGAATCCTATAAAATGTTTAAAAAATATATCTCTATCAGAAAACCAACACTCATGTATTCTAAATACACAATACACAGTATTCGGCCCGCATTTTCAGTGTTGCTTGCAAACAGGAAATGCACTCTACTTTTGTATTTTTTTTACATTCCAAAATAAAAATGTATATAACACGCTCTTTTTTTCTTTCTATTATTTTTAAATATTTTTCCTTCAATGTCTTTTTAGCAGTCACGCGTTTTCCCGCAAAGCAGGGTAACCAGGGGTGCGTAGTGTTTAATCACTGCATTCGCCTTATACACTATTTTGTCTGTCGGCGTTAAGTTCCGAAACACGCTGACTCTATTTCGAAACTGAAACGGCAAATGAGAAACAGAGTGTATTTGTAGTAGACTTCCAAGTGATAATAAACGTAACAACACCCTAGACCATTACACAATTGCACGCTTAAATCGATTAAGTGATAGTATATCAGTCAGGACTTTCAATAGCGGTACCGAATGGGGCCATTATAGTAAAATTTATAGTTCTCCAAGACTCTAAGCCATTGTCCGAATGCGACACTTTTGTGAGCTCCCCCACGTAATGTTGGATGGAAATTATCTTAGAAAGTATAAGTGGTTTTTTTTTTTGTATTGAATTTGAGTTGCTTTTTTAAGAGTAAAGCAATTTTAATGTTACTAAGCTTCATTTTTCATGGCAGTGTAGGCAAAGGAGACTTGGCTTGGCTTGGAGACCCAGTGTTAAGACACTCCGTTCCGTTTTTCCGTTTCATAACACAGTTGAGTTCTGCCATTCAACGTGCAATACCTCCATTTCAGCAGAAAGTAATGAATAGCCTCTAAATGGAAACAGAGTATCTTACCAATAGGTTTTCAAGTTCCCACTGCCTACCCTGATGTATATAGGATATATTGTTAAGCTAAAATAACTGTATTGATCATAAAAATTACGTGAGTATAGTTATTTTATAAATTTTAATGGCAGTTAAATAAGTTTTGGATGGAAGGGCGGTATATTTTTCTATATTTTATATTGTAAGTATGATTATAAGTTACAAAATATAATAATTTAAATTTTTAGTTAGAATAACATTAATAAAACACCTAACGCTTTAAGTTACGTTACTAAATGTAGAGTACTCATATATAGATTAACACAGTCTGAACAAGAGTTACCGGAAGTATATATGTAAACAACAAACAAAATATTTATATATGAAATTAAAGTAATTTTAGCGATGTATCCATACAGTATTTTGCTTTTTATATAGCTACAAACTTTGTTTGATAGAAGGCGCTAATCTCGGCAACAATTTTTTTATACCTTCACGCTGAATCCCGCACGTAGCACGCAGGGTAGGCCAAGAAAGTTAGAAATCTAGTATTTAGATTATAACACTTTCGTTTCCTAGTTTCAGCCGAATTGTTAAGCCATTGCCTATTGAGTCAACGTCAAGTCGCGGAACTCAACGCCGTACCTTATCTTTATACCAAATTGAGGAAACTAAAATATATAGACGAATCAAAGAACACTAACATTCACATTTATAAAAGTGAATCATAAAATCCATAGAATCGTTTCTATCATTTCAATTTCCCCATAACATCTCTACTTAGCGAATTAGCTTTAAGGAATGACCGCTTATAACTATAAATTATTCTAATAGCTCGGGCAGAGGAGGAGATTTATTTGGTATCTCGCCCTATGTTTTATGGCTAAAGTAATGTATGTCCGTCCGTTCGTTGAACAAGCGCTCAAGAACCTGCATTCTCTTAAAGAATTACCGTGATTTGTCGTGTGTATACTAATAAATCTGGCTTTATACTTGGGCAAATAATATTTACTTGTTTTTCTTTTCTGTGAGCAGTTAGTTTTTTGTATAAGGAAAGGGTTGAGTGTTTATATTATTATAACTTCTTTTTTTGTTTCATGATGCATATGTGTAGGTAGAGGTAACCTAGAATTAAGACACTCCGTTCCCAATGTGACACTTCCGTTCTCCACTTTCCGCCGATATCTTGAGGCATTCAGCGCCCAGTTGCGAGAGTCAACGCCACACTTGTCCTTTTTAACATATAGAATCGAATGCTGCGCTTTTATCTCACGATGTAAGATGCTCTTCCGCTGTCTTCACGCTGTCATCCGTACGTAGCAGGATAGACAATGGAAAGTTTAAGAACATAGTGATAGACACTCCGTTCTAACAACCACACGTTGCGTGTAGAAGAGCAGAGCTTAACACCGCGTTTTGCCTTTTTTTAAATGAAAATATTAAATTCAACTTGTAATATTTTAGTAAAGCAAGAAGTTAAAAGCTTCATTTTTTGAATGTCAAACAATTTACCATCGGTTCACTTAAGTTACTACCTTAGACTTGAAAAGGACCCAAGCATGTAAACTCAGCGGGACATGTCTTTTTTTTAATTAAATATTAACATGTTCATATTATTTATTAGTGACAATGATACATTTGAAATAGACTGGGGCGAGCATTTCATAATTGATAAAATATTTAATTTTCTCAAGTGGACATGGCCACAACCTTTCGCGATTACAGATGCTCGCTTGTGTCATTGCATGACTGGGCTTGTTTTGAAATATTTTGGATGAAACATCTTTACTCTAGATACTCACTACCATACTTGTTATGAGGGAACAAGCGACTACGTTAATGTACTATACTGATATTATAAGTGAGAAAGTTTATGAGGATGGATGCTTGTTCCTCTTTTACGCAAATAACACTACAAGGATTTAAAAGAAACTTTATAGTCATATAGCTTATGCACTAAAATAACACATAGGCTAACATTTACGTAAAAATAAAATAAAATGTTTAAGCGGGCGAAACCTCGTGTGGATCTCTGGCATATAAATAAAATAGCTAATAACAATATTTATGAAAGATGCAACTACAACATAAATGAATGCCAGGGCTTAGCGAGATAAGATTGACACGTGCAACTTTGCTTCCGACGGAAACTTACGTTAACTATGTGCGGTGTTTGTGCTAGCGTTTGTTAGTAGCTTTATATAATAATTTTAGTTCAAAAGGATGTTGTCGTAGCGCGACGTTGAAAATACTTGCACTATTTTGTGTAATAGAAATTTAATTATACTTTATACAGTAAATATTAATCTGAGGTATATTTTGACGTAGAAGCGCATGCGTGTTACTTTAGAGAAGAAATAAAAGTATGAAATATTTCATAGCAGCGAGCGGGGATCGAACCCAAAACCTGCGATTTTTACAAACGCTACTCTGTGCCCTTCTTAGCCCTTAAAAAAATATATAAAAACAAATAATAACAAATTTTAATTTACGATAAAAGGCGTATTTTTCATAAAGCTGTTCTTCACCAATATTAAAAATACTACTCACCCGCTAGCACTGCGTCCCCATATTAGCATACATTACAATATCGCCTCACTTCACATACAAGAATAGACGTTATTGCGATACTTTATGACGATTCACATCAAACGACACTTATTTAAGTTTGACTTTGCCAATATCATTATATAAAATATATCATTATTTATAATATATCATTATTTAAAACATTATAGAGATCACGGTGACGTAAGTGTACAAGTGTGTGATTGACCGTAAACAAGACGGTTGTAAACTTGATACACACTCGGGGGAGTGAATAGAAATATTTTATACTATAATCCCATCGCTCTGACAACGTGAACGGTAACGGAAGTGTCTTAATGGGAACAGAATGGCTTTACACTACGTTCCCAGGTTCCTTCTGCCTTAACTAATGTTACGGGATGTAGCGTAAAGCTTTAAGTTTTTAAAAATTATTTCCTTATATGTATATAATTTTCTTAAACAAATTAAGAATTATGATTTATTATTCCTACATTTTACTACAATTCTGACTCCATGAAATACCGTTTCCTTAAAACTAAATGAAACTATGAAAATGCACTTCAGGTGAATCTTTACAAAAAGCATTCGAATTGAAGAGTACGCGAGCAATCCTCGAGACAGCTGAAATTCTTAAAAAATATTAAACTTTGAAAGCCCTCGGACAAATATGGCTGTTGAAATATCTTAAAATTGCAGTATCTTTCATCTCCAGCTTAAGTATAGTAACGGCGTTGCATTTATTAAATCTGTTTTTGGTTAAAATAAAAAATAACATCTATAAAAATTCTTATCGTCTTTTTAACGCTCAGGCAATCTAGTATTAGAGCACTTCCACAATACACGTTTCACACTTTGTGGATTTGGAAATATTGCACATTACGCAGCGTTACGTAACCCCACGCTATGTCCTGTCGGAGCGAAGAAATACAAATAATTATTTTTACTATTTTTAAAGTGTTATTCCACACTTAAGAAAGAAATAAACTAAATTTAAAAACGTATAAAAATTTGAAGGAAGCAGGAGTTGAACTGAAAACAACACCATTTTAAAATACTAAATTTAAAAACATATCCTTAGTGTGGAATAACACTTTAAAAATAGTAAAAATATTAAAAAAAAAACATTCTCTCTTGCCAAACGATAATTCTTAACAATTTGTCTTTGGGTAGCGGAAATTTGCAAAAATCTCCCTACACAGATGCTAACAACATAAGTAAGTTGTAACAAGCGTAAAAGAATTTCGACGGAGCTTGGTGAGGACGAATGGCTTAGTTGGTCAGAGCGCTTGGACGGATTCCAAGAGGCGCGGGTTCAAATTCTGCTTCGTTTTTATACGTTTATAAATTTACTACAAATAAATAATTACTTCAATTGGGAATTGAGCCCACGATCGTTGTCCTTACATTTACGCTGAAATACTACACTATGACTGATTTTTCTCGTTTTAATTTTTATGGAGCTATGCTAGAAAACAGAAAAAATACTTTTGGGTTGGCAATAGGAAAAAAAATGGAGCAAAATGTTAATAAATTTTCTGTACATTGGTAAATTTTCAGTTGTAGTTCATAAAATCTATTCATCCGTTAAATATTAAATATATCTTTAATCATTACCAATATTGGGTACAAAACATTATTTCTTAGTTCTAACTTAGTATGCAGTGTTTCAAATTCGGGGGAAAATAGGGAACGGGGAGTCTTGCTATGCATGTATATATGTAGGTAATTGAGCTTAAAAGAAATAGGAAATTATTATCATACTTATTTCCTTTTTTCACCTTTAAGTCTCCTGATTTATGAGAGACTTTGCGATGAATGATTGAAATTAATGCCGGACTTTGTCCACTAGGGTTGGGAAATAGGTACTTTCAAAGACGATTTCTACCCCAGTTAAAACTGAACCTGTAACCAACGCGTTATATTTAAAATTACATACTACGCTACGACAACTACAATGTTGACAATTAGAATATTTACGGAACACATTCAAATATTCATACGATTAGTTTTGGTATTACATAGATTATTGACAGTGCACATTACTCCAGGCTGAAATAATATTTACTTGGATATATACTTCGAGACTTGCATGAGACTGTAACCGACAGGTTGTGGGTTCGATCCCAACTCGAGGAAATGAAATATTTAATATTTTCAAATTATTTATTTCAAATGAAACAATTTTAACCGCATTAATCGCGTATATCGCAAATGTTTATCAATTAATATACGCGATTGACACAGTTAAAATTATATCATTTAAAATGTGTAACAATCGCGAAATACGTGCATTATTATTTTCAAATTAAATATTTATTTATTTCTTCGTTCTAGCAACAAGGCAAAGCGTGGCGTTGAGTTCCGTTAGTAAATACGCAATGACTCAAATTCGGCGGAAAGTGGAGAACGGAAGAGGAACAAAGTGTTTTAACACTAGGTTCTCAAGTTCCCTCTGCCTAACCTGCCATGTGCGGGATACAGTTTCAAGTTAAGATATATACTTAGATTTTGTTTAATAAAACTATTTTTGGCAGATTAATCATATATACATTTACAAAAATCTATCATAAATATTTTTGTCAGCCTTACTCTGTATCCCGCATATGGCAGAATATACAGAGAAAATACAGGAATATAGTATTGAAACTCAGATAATTCCGTTCTGCAATTTCCGCCGAATCATCACTGTCCGTTAAAAGGAACTAAATGCCACACTTTCATTTTATTAAATACTTCATTGCCGCAAGTGAGAAACGAACGCCCAACTTGTCACATCTACGGTTGCACGCTCCATCAGGAATACCAGGATAAATTTAACATCGACTTTGCATTTGCCTTACAGAAACATAGCTACTGTTCGACTATGCGTACATTCTAGTCACGTGTGCGAGTGACGCCTGTTTTTGT
>DWMZ01002083.1:0-14733 GCA_018249855.1 Eueides tales michaeli | reverse complement strand
TTTTTCTCTTGTACTTTGTATTGTTGAGAGGTTATTTTGTTATGTAGTAGATATATTAAATAGTTTTCAAGTGTTTCTATAAAATTTGGATATTTTATTATTTCTTTTTTAGTTTCAAGTTGTACATATTATATTTAGCGGGTTAATCTGTGGGAACCTATTATTTACACAATTGGATTCCCATTCTTCACCCAATTATCAAGACATTGCGTCCCAACACGCAATGAGATTCAAACCTTTGCTTTGCCTACATAAGAAAGTGATAAAATGAACGTAATAAATTCATCACTTCTTTGAGTGGGAATTGAACTCACAATCGCTGCATTGGCCCTAAATAATAAATATTAGCTTTTTATATTTATTACATATACATTTTATCGCAGTAAATAGTAAATTTATCGATATTGATGACATTTTAATTTATAATTTATAATATGATATATTATTACGCTGTATTTAATTATACTAATACTATAATAAATACAGCAAATTCTAAATAATGTGTGATCTATTAAAATGTACGTTTTAAAAAATACTTTGATGTTTTGGGTTCGAGAGTAGAGGCGGAAATCAACGCCGTGGTGTCTTAATGTATTTTAGGTCTCTAGAATAAATAAGTTTCTTGTATTCTTTTCTGGAAAGAGTATAAATTCTGGAGTAGAGTTCTGTCACTTTAGATACGTTATTAAAATAATAATCGAACAAGCCAACACAAAAAATGTGGTCAATACCACATTTAATTTAACATTACGTTTTGTTTGCAGAAATAATAAAGAGAAGAAAGAGGTTTATTTGCAGAACAATGGCTAGACCTAACTAAGGAATAGGAGAAATTCTAAATTACAATAGATATTTATATGAAAACGTACACAAAGTTAGATTTAAGCGAGTTATTCTGAAGTAAGTTGTAAAGCACCTACGGGAATGTGGTAAGTGAGTTGGTTATCTTTATAGTTTCATCATAAGTTGCGCTCGAAGTCTCAAGACCTCTTAGCGGATGACAGTTTAGAAGTTTTTACTGATGTGTTTTGCGGTGTCATATACTTGCTGGAAAGCGAAAAGTTATATATTATGTATGTACATACTAGCGACGCGCGGCTTCGCCTACATTTACCTAATTATTATATAATAATTAAAATATACAACATTTTTATGGAAATTTTAATTCTATTTTTAAATCTATCCTGCTACACATGGCAGGACAGACTCTATTACTTTATCCTCGTTCCCAGAAAATAAGGAAATGTTCGAACCCACAATCCACAACAGCTTACAGTCCCACGTTTATACTCTTGCGCCACACATGGCAGGGTTAGCAGAGGGAATCTGGGAACCTAGTATTAAGACACTCCGTTCCACTTCTATTCCCCGCTTTTCGCCACATTTGAAATATTGCGTGTTGAGTGGCGGAACTCAACGCCGCTCTTTTGGCCTTATTAGCAGAGCGAAGAAATGAAAACATTAAATATTTAAATTGAAAATAATAAATATGTCATTTCCTCGAGTAGGAATCGTACCCACAATCTGTCGTTTACAGTCATATGCTTAGCCGCTGTGCCACGACAGGACATATCGATATGTCGTCGATATGTTTTAATTTTAAAGGTTTCTATATGAATATAAAACCAGAAATATCTTTTTTTTTATAAAAAGTACGAAGTGATTCACACTGAATCCCGCACATAGCCCAGTAGGCAGAGGAAATTTAAGAACCTAATACCCATTTAGGCACTCTGTTACTATTAACACACTTTCCATAGAATTCTGGAGGTATTTGAGTGTTGAAAACTTCAATTCAACGTAGCGCTTTACGTAACATTTTTTAATTTTATTTCCTCAAGTGGGAATCGAAACTACAACCTGACCCGTTTTTACGCACGCCAGTACATCCGCTCCACGACAGACCCCAAATTAAATTAAATATCTTTAAAAGTTCACAAACAAATCATATTCAAAACTACAGGTACATACATAACAAACCTCAAAAAGCACCAACATTAACTACTTTTACGTTGTTTCCAACAAAGCGTACCCAAGATCATATTTGGAACAATAGCTGAAATACTCACGAAGAAAAAAGTCAGAACCGAGTTTCCTCCTTCAATGTCTTCCGATAGTCCATTATTTTTGGCAGCGGCGGAATTGGCTGGCTAATGCACCCCTTGTTCATATTTCAATGCTATATCGGAATAGGCCGACATTTGCTTGAGACAAAGTGGGGTTTGCAGATTGAAATTCTAGCCGGTTGCAAAGTATTTTACTTGGTTTATATTATTTGATGTTAGATTTTGGAGTATTCATTAATGAAACTTTATAATAAAAAGCTTATCGTAGCTAAGGGACATCAGCTTGGAAACGAACTCGTTTTGGTGATAAAGGCGGCGCGGCGTTTAATTCTGTCACGTGTCTCAATGGGAATGGGGTGTCTTAACTAGACTTCAAAGCTCACTCTGCCTGCAGGAGGGTACAGCGTGATATAACAGAAAATAAACCTTTGAAATTATGTATATAAAAAAACATTTAGTAGTTTTTCTTACCAATAACGATTTGAGCATGTAAATGTATTATTGATAAAACTCAATATTGAAAAGAAGGTTTGGACGTAAACTTTGACTTGAAGTACCACATCTACCTACTTAGTAGGTAGATACATTTGTGAATAATTGAAAACAGGTTTATGATAACATTTCTTGCTACTTTTGTTTTAGCTTCACGCTGTATTCCGCATGGAGCAGATGGAACCTAATGCAAAGCCACTTCGTTACTATAAAGACACTCATGTTCCACAGTTTCCATTGAGGCATAGCGAGCTTAATATTTTATGTAGGAAATGAAAATACTAAATATTTTATTTCCGGCCGTGGGTATCGAGCCCATCATCTGCCAAGTTTACAGTCGCACTTTTCCGTTTAAGTTTGTAAACGCACGTTATAGATCATTTTTTAGCATTAATTTACATAGACAAAGTCATATGTTAAAGCTAGTTGAATAAGAGCAAACATCAATCACCCACGCTCACGTACTGTGCAAACTTAATAAACCTTTGTTACCGAAAGTATCTACCGGAAATAGATACAATTAACATAAGCGATCATCCTCCGGGCATTTCGAACCAATAATATTATCTTGTACTTACAAAATGTACATATGTAGTACATATATCATTAATTCTGACTTAAATTAGTGATTCACTCGAGGAGTTTCTAAGAAACTCCTCGAGTGAAAGAACCTTCTAAGAAACACTCGCTGTATACGTGTGCTTGGTGAATAATTAAAACGATCTCAACTTTGTTCATCGAACATGATATGTTGCGTTGTGTTGCCTTTGGAAGATATATTGTTGACTATCAATCTGAACGCGATTTGAAATATACTATTATTTATTTTCTAATCTGAATTGCTTACGGGTTACCCCAACATTATTATTTTTAAGTCAATATCTGTAAATGAACTATTAAAATTCATTGCTTCGTTCAAATTTTTATACAATTTTAAATTTAGTATTTTTTTTCCTAAACGGAAACGTGGAATAACACTTTAAAAATAGTAAAAGCTTTTATATTTATATATCATTTGAAATAAACCAATAATATTATATTTTTTTAATGTCTTAATATATTCTTTTAATTTTCATGTCTCTAAAAGTTTACCATAATACAATAGTAAAAACTGAATTAAAATTGGATTAGCCATTTCTGAGACATTAAATGACAAAAACTTTAATAATCTTTAATTTAAGTTAAAATATCTACAATAATATATTACTTCATATCTTTGATAATTGTTCTGTTCGTTTATATTAGGTATTATACATATGCATTTGTACATTTTGTTTGTAGCTTCTTAATATATTGACTTGACTACTATTGACATTTAGCGGAGATACAAGTAATTAATTTACATCGATATAAATACTAGAATTCAGGTTAAAAGTAAATGTTAACTTTACAGAACGTTGTGGCGTTAAGGCACAGAATGATGTTTTTATTTTCTCGCTCTGGTAACGAGGCATGGTGCGGTCATTATCTGTAACACTCAACAGGCAATGCCTCAACTTCGGCGGCAAGTGGTAAACAAAAGTGTCCTAATGGGAACAAGATGTGAAATGAAATGTCTCAACAAGGGGTTCCCAGATTCCTTCTGCCTAATCTGCTACATATGTTGTACAGTGTAAATACGAAAAATAATCATAATATACGTTTTTTATGCTTTTATTTCAATTTTTCGGTATGTAGTGTCAACCAGATATCAAAATATTAATCACTTCTCGCTTGATATTGCCATTTAAGTGGTGGTACTTAACGTCGTTCTTTGTCTTATCAAAATAAAGATGTTGAGAAATTAACATAATTAAAATAAAAAACTATCCTCTCGATTAAAAATCGAACCCACAACTATCGGGTGTAAAGGATATATATCTTCAACCCTATAGGTTATAGCTAGAAATAAGTCATAGAAGCGGTTGACGGCACGGACTATGCGGGAAATAAATTTTTTATAAAAGTGACGGGCGAATTAAATGCTTCCCTGAGCTTGATAAAGGTGGAGAAAGTTGCCATTCTTTTTAGAAGACTAAGAATTTATGGACGCCTCATGTCTCATGAGTTAATGTTGAGAGGACTATTGGACTATAATAAAGAGGCGGCTTAGGAATTGAGACGTTGTAGCAGTTTTACTTTGTTTTTAACAAGTTGTTTTTAACAAATTGAGGAATTAATATATTTAATATTTTCGAATTAAATATTTAATGATTTCATTTTTTCATTCTGGTAAAAGTGGGGCGTTGAGTTTCGCTACTTAATTTACGATAACTTAAATTCGGTGGAAAGTGTAGAACGCAAAGATGTCTTAAAACTAGGTTTTCAAGTCTCTCTCCTTACCCTGCCATTTTTTTAGAATTCTTTGGATTTACTTATTTCTTTTTTTATTGCCTTGAATGGTGATCTAACCAACAACCTATAGCGTTTACAGTTATACGCTTGTGTCAATGCATCACGACTGGCCTCAAGGCCGGCAATAATAGTATCTTTGTTGTAAAAATAAAACCACCAAATAAAACTTGTTCTAATAAAATGATGAAGATGAATCTTGAGATACGTTATTACATCAAAATTGCATCTATAAGAAAAATGTTGCTAATAACCATTCGTATACGTTAAGAAAGAATGTTTGGAAGTTTCATAAGATTTGTCTACAAAAATAGTTACAGCAGGTTCAAATCTTTATAAGAACACGTTTTTAGTAAAATTCAATTTCTATGGTTGTGACTTCAATTTCTACTCGAACGGTCGACGACTACGACTACGACTGGTCTATATAATTTCATGTCGCTTTTATAAAAGCTACTTGTGGTGAAAAATATGTTATTCAACCCACGTTTACATAATGTTAATAAGACGTTTATCTCTAATAATTGTAATATTCTTTTTGTTTGGCATCAACAGCTAGTGAATATCAAATGAGATATCATGGAAATGAGTGATTACCATTACAAATATACGTGTAACTACACTTTACAGTAGTAATATTAAATATTTCATTTCCTCGAGTAGAGATCGAACCCGCAGTATTCATTGTATATGATTGTAAATAAAGATATATTTTTTAAATTAATATATTTGGTACTAAACACTGAATTATATTTTGAAAATTTATGATTTTGAAATCTCAGACAGATATTTCTATTCTATTTATATGTAAAGATGTATAGATTAATTAAAGACAACCAATGATAATATATTTGGGCCATCGTGGCGCAGGGACGAGTGTAAACGCGGTAATTGTATGTTCAATTCCCACTTGAAATATTTTATATTTTCCTTTGTTCGCTACAGTAACGCAGGCCGGTTGAGTTTTACCGTTCAACACGCAACGCCTAAAGAATTTAGTGGAATACAGGGAACTGAGGTGTCCTAATGGGAACGGAGTGAATTCCAAATTTCCAGTTTTCTCTCCATACCTTAATATATGCAGGATATAGAGTAAAATTTAAAAAAATACAACCATTTATAAAGCATTTTTATGAAAACTTTTAATAGCTTACTATGACTAAGAATATTCAATGAAACTTAAAAATAAAAAAAAAAATAAAAAATTAAATTGGAAAGCTTTCCAGTAGTAATAAAGTTTCGGTCGAACACAAAGTAAGATTTAAATATCATTGAAGTGTACATACATTTTACGATATTTCTCACTTGATTTGTTTCAATTTTAAACTTTTTGATCGGTTTTAATACAATTGTCGTATGTAAAAGTTTTCTAGATTTGTATTAAAATGTATAGTTACATTATTTCTGTGGCGTATCATGGCGTAGGGGTACAAGCTTGCGACTGTCAACGCGGCAGGTTGTGGGTTCGATCCCCACTTGAGGATATGAAATATTTAATATTTTCTATTTAAATATTTAATATTCTCATTTCTCCGCTCTGGTAACAAGGTAAAGCGCGGCGTTGACTTCCGCCACTCGACATACAATGCCTCAAGTTCTATATAAAGTGAGGAACGAAACGGAGAGTCTTAATACTAAGTACTTAAGTTCCCCCTGTCTACTCTGCTATGTGCGGGATACAGCGTGAGGCTGAGTGAGTGAATATATGTAACCGTTACAGCGAAAATACGACAACACTCATGCCTTGTATAAATAAATAAATATATAGTAAGTAATTAGATATATATTATGTAAAATATTCAAGATAAGTTCTTCTTAAGTCAATCTTATTTGAATCTGTATGACAGTCACGAAGATTGTTCCGGCCTAAAGATTTCTAAGATTACGTGAAAAGATTTTGCAAAAATGTAAAAGTTTATAGCGTTACGATTATAATAAAGTTAAACAAAATACTTGAGGCTTAGGTATATCTATTAAAGAGCATCCGTGACTCAGGGGCACAGCTTGTAAACGTGACAGATTGTGGGTTCAATAACCATTGAATGAAATAAAATATTTAATAATTTAAATTCTTTGCCATTTTGTTTCCAAATAACAAGGCAAAGCGCGGCCTTAAGTTCCGCCACTCAACACGGAATACCTGAAATTCGTCAGAAACTTAGTAACGAAAGTGCTTTAATAGGAAGGGAGGGAGTGTCTTCTGGTTCTCAAATTTCCTGATGAATTATTAACGTGAAGTAATAATTATATTCTACCTTACTCGATAAAAGGTTTTCTCTACGAATAATACGAATTTTCAATTCCAACAATAGCTCCTTAGATAAGCGCAAACAAATTCTTTCGGTTTATAATATCACAATATTATATGATGTACACACTGGTTCAAAATTCACTTAACGCGTATATATCTTATTTAAAACGCGAATTTTATTTATATTACAGAGTTGACAAATGAGGACGGATCCAAGCTTACAGATTTACTTGAAATATGAAGATTATAACTTTTGTTCTTTTTTTATATAATATTTTTTCATCTTGTGAAAAAATAGCAATAAATAAAAGAAATAAAAAGAAAACAAAATCTTGAGATAACATTGTCCTTTATGCCTGTAGAGAAATAGCATAATCCAATTCTGTAATTTCTAAATGCAGAACGGGAAAATAAATATTTTCTTAGCTTCACATTGTAAATAGCAAGAAATCAAAGCGAAGCTAGTGTTAAGAGCCTTTTTTTTCTACGACCTGCTCAATATTTGATACATTGTGTGTTGAGTGACAAAACTCTACATCGCACTTTGCTATATCACCAGACCGATTCGGGAAAGTAACAATAATTCACTTTCTCAAATTCGAAACAAGCTGACAATCATCATGCCTATATACAGAATATGCGTTACTAATACGAACCTTATTTGAACCTAGCTAATTATTAAATATGGGCCTCTCATGTCACAAATATTTAATTTATTGTTTCCATTTTAGTTCTCAATACAACGAGGCAAAACGTGACGTTAAGTTCCGCTACTCGCCACGCGATCCTCCCACGGTGGAAAGTGCGCACGAAAGTGTCTCATTGGGAACGGAGTTTTTAACTGTAGGTTCCCAGGTTTCTACCTACTTTGTTATGTATAGAATACCGCTTGAAGCTCAAAAAATATTAAAATCTACTTTTTATTTTACAAGCTTTTGTGCCACAGGGGACTTCAAAATAAGTTTGCTAACACAACTTTAATAAAGAGAAGGTGAAAGCGGAAATAGCATCTTGCTGATTGTGTTGGGAGCGCCTGAAGTGATTGTTATATCGTTTATCTTGTTAATACTTATATTTTGTTTGTAGTTTATAAAATTTACAAGAAAAAATTTTTTTTATTATTTAATTTAGTAGCTTTAGTAGGACACACATTATCTATTTTGTACTTTTTAAAGTTTCGTTAATATGTTTATAAATGAGGAAAAGTGCATAGATTTTAGTTTAGGTCAGCGTGTTTTTAGTTTTATATTATTTTGATATTTTAAGATTAATTCTATTGCATTTCGAGTAATTTTAAGAAAAAAACATTAAATTGCCTTATCAAAATGTTACCAACTCCACTCTAATTAAATAATGATTCCCTCTCATCTGTAGTATCCATTAATTATAATCAGCTCGCAGACACGCGGAGGCGACATAAATCATTCCTTCTACTTATGAATGGTGGAACAACTGGATTACTTGGAAAACATTAAATTTGTTCACTTTGTTTATGTTTTTTAGGCTTATTCGGTGGAAAGTACGAACGGAATATCTTAACAATAGGCTACCTACGTTGTCATTGGCGGGATATAGCGTGAGATTAATTCACGAGAGTTGAGTTCTGCAACTTTAAAACTCTCTGACCTGCTTTTAGTGGGACTACACGGGGCTTCACCCGCCTAATCTTATTGCTAATTTTTATTCTGTTCTTTTCTTTATTATTTTGATTAATCTAAAGCTAAACTACTATAAACTTTCATGTAAATTTGTTCAGTAGTTTCGGTATTAAAGTAAAACAAACATCCACTCTTATAAATTTCCACCTTTTAAGTGCGACAGGACATAAAAATAAAAAATGTTGATACCATAACATATAGGTTACATTTTTAGACTTGTACTTATAATGTACATTTCAACTTTAAATGAATTTTATTGAAGCAGTGCAGCAAGCAGTTTCATTTCATCGAATTCGGTGGAAATTAGGGAATGGAACAGAGTGTCTTAACACTAGGTTCCCAAGGTACCCCTGCCAGCTGCATGGCTACCCTGCCATGTGCGGGATACAGCGTGAAATTAAACAGCAGTAGATCCATATTTTACGGTGTTCCTAGTTTAACATACAAATTAAATAATCTTTTCAGGTTAAATACAAAAAAAACTCATAAAAAATTAACTCCGAAACAAAAAGGTATAAACATACAAAACAATGACATTACGGAATTCCAAAAAACTTGTTTCTATTGCGACCGCGCGGATGCAAATATCACTTTTACAAAGTAAAGTGCTCTCTCAAAGCTTCCATAGGTCGAGCTCATTAAGTAGAATGAATCTAGACACTTATTACAATTTGAATACATGATGCAGTATTCACTTTGCTTTTTTACTTTAGATTTTGCTAGTTGCGATTGTAGAATAAGCAAAAAATATTTCAGTATATTTTGGCTACGCAGCGTTGAACTCCGCAAATTTACAGGCCAGTTAGTCTAAAGTTAAGTTTTGTTTTGCAATAAAGCGTGAAGATGAAAAATAATTATAAAAGTTATTTTTCAATTTAAGACTGTACACGCAAATCGGCTTCACGTCTGTAACTGTAAAATCGACAGGTTGTGGGTTCGATACCCACTCGAAGAAATTATTTTTTTCCAATGCGGCGTTGAGCCTCGCCACTCAACCAACAAAAAATGTCTGAAATTCAGTGGAAACTGGACAACGCAATTGGTGCCAAATTTTATAGTTAAAGTTTAACGAAGTTTAACTACCCTATAAATTTTAATTACGCTGCGCTTTTCATATAAAATAGAGCATTCATAAGTGTCCGTACGAATATCTTTTTGCTTGCGTTCACTTAGAAACTATTTTTTTTTCTGTGCTCTAAGAAACTGTTAACTTTAATATTTAGTTTTAATTTTAGCTTGATATTTTATCGTAAGGTCTGTCGTGGCGCAGTGACGCAAGCGTGTGATTAGAAACGCGCCAGGTTGTGGTTTCAAACCCTACTCGAGGAAATGAAATATTTATTATTTTCATTTTCTTTCGCCACTTAACCTCAAATTCGGCGGCAATAGGGAAACGAAATATAGTATCTTAACACTAGATTCTCAAGTTCCCTCTGCCTACTCTGCCACGTGCGAGATTCAGCTCGAAGAATAAAAAAACAATAGCAGCTATTAACAATTGGACAGACAAAAAACAGAGTAATTCAATACGGCTTCTATTTTTTCCTTTTGACTTACGAAATCCTAAAAGCTAGTGTATTGCTTGCGGTTTCAACAACAACAACAACACAGCTATTTTCATTTTGTAAGACATCACATTGTCAAGTTTTCTTATTTTTATATATTTTTTAATGTATTATACATATTTTATGGATACTTCATGTTAAATTTCTATCTTTATAGAAGTTTGTTAGATTAAAGCGAGTATCAGTTGAAAGTGCATTTCTTTTATATAATGTGGGAATAAAGTTTATATATCATTATAACATGTACTTATGTAAATTGCGATGAAATAATTTAATAATATTCCTATTTAACGTTTTTTTAGCTTGACAATATATCCTGCACATAGCATCGTAGTTAGAGGTAACTTGGGGAACCTACAAAACCTAAGTTAAGATATTTCCGCTCCTCATTTCCCATAAAATTCTTGAGGCATTGCGTGTTGAGTAGCGGAACTTATCGCGGAATTTTTCGGCTAGCTAACTAGCCGATATATGCTAACGTAGCGAGGGAATGAAAGTATGAAATATTTCGATTCATCGTGTGGGGACGAACCTGTCGCGTTCACAGTCACGCATTTATCTCCCTGGCTGGAACGTAAAATTCAAAATATTGATTTTGAATATTAGCTTTAATTTGTAGTTTCAATGTCGTAACCCAACTAAGTCTGTGTTATGACACATGACACACTCTATGCAATAGAATATAGTTTATAGCAACAAAGAACGCATCACCTGTTGGGGAATGATTGCCGCCCACGGAGATATACGTTATATGCAATCAAATGATTCAAGCTGATACCACCACCTAGATGTACGTAGAGGTGAGAACAGTATTCCATATGAGACCGATCCTCTGCTCTATGCAAGGCCAAACCGTGTTTCAATGTGAAGTAGTCTTGCTATGCTGATGACCTTCTTTGAGGCCAACTTGGCCTTGCTTTATAGATGATCACATTACTAGCAGTCACCTCTGTGTTTTTCTAGGGAATCGAACCCACAATACAGACAGAAAACTTATAACTGAAAGCATTAATAAATAATTTTAAAACTCTGATTATAATATTTAAAACCAATACATTAAGTAAGATTTCAGCGAACTTTGAAAATACTATATATCTATCCATACTTCATCGATTTGGGACTTCACCAATTTCTCGAACATTAAAAGCTGCACAAGTTATAGAAAATTAAAGAGTAAAAGGTTTTATATTTTATTTAAGTATCAAACTCTACGTTTCAATTGTACGGTTGACCTAGATATTGATTTCCTTACTGCTATCTATGTAATACTAGTAATATTTTATTTAGTATAAAATTATTTTGAAATAAATCTCAAATTCCCAATTTGGGGGTGCATTTCTTTATTACAGTTGTTGTGTTTTGACTACATTTATGAAAAAGTGTGAAATTTAAAAACGGGATGTTACATGATTCTTTTTCAGTTTCACGCTATATCCTCTACACGGTGGAGTAGATAAAGAAATTGGAAACCTAGTGTTACGACGGGACTCAACGTCGCGCTTTGCCTCGTTATCAGAGCGAAAAAATAAAAATATTAAATATTTAAGTTCCTCCAGAAATGTAACCAACGACCGGTCCCTTTTAGTTGTTTAGTTGCTAGAAATAATTGTTTTAAATATAGGAAATGCATATAACTTTACTTATCTACGTACAGGAGAACTATAAATGTTTTCTTTTATTAAAAACTGCTTTAAATAAAAAAGTCGTATCAACATAAACTATTTGATTCAACAAAATTGCTTCAAAGTTGTTGTTTGATTATCTCTAAAATAAATTTCAGTTTTTTATATTTGTCTTTAGAATTATAATATTATTAGAGCTCGATAGTTATTCAGTTTAGTAAATAAATATTTTTCTAGTGCTAGCGGGTCGTTAGGTATGAATAAAATTCATTTCTTTTAGTATCACTCTGTTTCCCGCACACAGCAGGATAGACAGAGGGAACTTCAAAACCTAGTGCTAAGATGCTCCGTTCTTTTCCCCACTTTCCGCCGAATTTTCAAACTTATAAAATTCATCTTTAAACATAAATATATATTGGCAATATTGTTAGTAGAACTGCGTCACACTGCTATGGTATAAAGTTAGTGCATCTAATACATTTAAATAAGCTCTACCTTTTCTTTCTAGCGTAAAGTCCTTATAAAAGGAGCTTTCGTGAAAAAATATATGGAAAAATATGTATTAATTTGTGATTGTGAATATAAAAATGAATATTGACATGAGCTGTTCCTTTGAAGTTATTTTTCCATTTTAAACAGTCTAGGTACATCTGCTTGGGGTTTGACTATAAGCTGTACTTAACGATTGTACGTTAGATATCTTCTCTATGTCTACAACAATAAGTAACATTTCAAAGACTGTGCGGATCAGGAGGGCGATATAGAGGTAGTCCCCAGGTATTGTAAGTTTGACCTGTCTGTCTGTCTGTGGCACCGTAGCTACTAAATAAATTAAATGATTTTTATAAAAAAAATCAATGTAGTTTTTTTTTTAAATCGGAAGGCTTTTTTTGTGTGGTGAAAATCAATTACCAATTTAATAACGACAATAGCTTTGCCGAAATTAGTGATTTGTGGAAATTATTTTACGAAAATCAATAAAAAAGTGTGTAAACGCCCCAGTTTGTCTTGTTTCCATGGCGAGAAATTTAAAATATTTTTAGTGTTTAATTTCCTCGAATGGGGATCGTAACTACAACAAGCGTTTACAGTCGCACATGTACCTGTGCGCCGTGACAGGCTTCATTTCAATAATTTACTATATATTTAAATTAAATAAATTTGCATTAAACCGTTTAAATCGCGCCAGTTTTCAGTATTTCAGACGCGTGGCTCGAAACGAGCGACTAGCTGCAATCAATTTGAACCAATCAATCTCTATTAAACCTTTCGGTTAAGGGTGTAGTGTATGCAGGCGGAAATTTGCAGCTTACAATATAGTTTTACCTGTAAAAATATTTCAAATTGTTTATTCATGATTTGGTATCGTGTAAATGCACGAGGAGGACTTCATTTGTTTTGAAATCACAGACAGATATTTTTATTTTATTTATAAGTGGTGAGATATGAATGCAATCAATTTACACACCACATTCCGCTAAATTGATACAAGGAATCGAGTGTCATAACACTAGGTTCCCAGGTACCCTCTTCTTGTTCTGTTATTTTCAGGATACAGCGTAAAGTAATCAATTTGCATCACTCAATCTCTATTAAACCTTATTGTTCAAGTCAGTGTAGAAAGATGGAAATTTGCAGTTTAGAATATAATTTTCTGTGTAAATGTATATTGAGAATATCTTTAAATAAACACTATAGTAACGAATTCTAATTTACTCGAGTGTCACGACTTTGGGATATTATTTTCCTGTAAATATGCAAAAAGTAAAAAGGAAATGTTTTAACACTAAGCTTCTATATATGAGAAATATCTTGTTATATATGAGAAACACTATTATTACATATATTATTTTTATTTTTATTGATAACACATTTTAAGCCCGTTGATTCGGTTTAAATTGTCATGTAAATGTAAACATAATTATAACAATCGTAATATAAAATTAATATTATTTTAAACGTAAAATTCAGAAGCAAATCTGTACAGAATAGAAAGTTATCGGAAGAAATCTGAAAACATTTATTATTGGGAGTATTAACAATAGAAACTAAAAACATTGATTTTGATAGATTTTGCCTACTTTGTTTGTCGAAACTCAACATCTCAGAAACTAATTAGCTAATTTAAATGCAATTTCCATTATTTTTTTGAACAAAGTTCAGTTAACATTTAGTTTTAAATAAAACTTTTGATTAATTGCGTATACATTAATACATATTAAGTGGAAAATGGATATCGAGTGCTTGGACTAGATTCCTGATTTTTCATTTAAAACAAAACAAAAAATCAAACATTACATCTATCTTAGGCAAAGTAACGTCTGTCAAACTAATGAGTTGATAATTCAACTCGCTACCGTGACACGCTGCTAATTGAGATCGGCGTGACTGATGGCTTACGTTGTGGTCTGTAGGTAATAGTTAGCGATGTGTTAGTTAAAGCGTTTGTTAATTTATCTATTAGTTGCAAGGTTATGGTTAAGTAAATGTTAGTATTAAACTTTAATTGTTGCCATTTGAACACATTTATATGAAACTCTTTTTTTTTAGTTTTACTCTGTCCCCTACTTCCGCTAAATTTGATGATTAATTACGTATTAAGCTTTTTAGGAAATAGACGTTTTTAGTATTTAATATGCCAAGCAGTAAAATATATATATATATATATATATATATATATATATATATATATATATATATATATATATATATATATATATATATATATATATATATATATATATATAT
>DWMZ01002082.1:0-14733 GCA_018249855.1 Eueides tales michaeli | reverse complement strand
GCGCTTGAACGGTTTTCAAGAGGCGCAGGTTCAAATCCTGCTTCGTCCAAATTTTTATACGTTTTTAAATTTAGTATTTTTCTTTCCTAAGTGTGGAATAACACTTTAAAAATAGTAAAAATATTTGAATTTGAATTTGAATGTTGGAAGTTTTCTGGCATCCTATTGTAAAACATTGTCAAGTTACAGAACATGCCCAGAGCACGATCAGCGATCCCTTCCAACCCTCATGTATACTTTTTATAAGACATATGCCAGCATCTGTAGTTGACCGGCTCACAGTAAAACCATACTGTTTCGTATAATCATGTATAAGATTTTCCACACAGAATCAAAGTGCATTGATATTTGATTCAAGATAACTTTTTCAAAGGTGTTACTAAATAAAAGTATTATAGATACAGGTCAGCTAGAAAACATCTTTTGTATGAAGTATCTCTGTAATCAAGTTGATTAGTCATATAATAGATATTGATCCATGCCTCGTGCATATTATATATATGCGCGAGGTGTGGAGCAGTATCTATTATATGACTAATCAACTTGATTACAGAGATACCACATACAGCGAATGTTTTCTAGATGTCTAGGGATTTAAATGTTTTAACAATATCTCTTGAGTTGCCTTATTGAAATTTAAAATTTACTTTACATTTATGTACGCTTTCTTAGTATTGATTCAGCGACGGTTGTAAAAGATGTATGCGATACCTGGTGATTACTTCAAAAACAAAGGCAACTTAAACCCGTAAATCCTAAGCTCTTACAGTTTCAAAATTTATTATGAAGACTTCGGAATTGAACATGTAGTTCCTGAGATAACTGTGATTAACCTTACAAAATTAGCCTTTTCATACCAGTACTAAAAAGCTTCATGCTTTTCCCCGCAGTGCCCTTACACTTAGTTTTCGACATTTTGCCCGATTTTCAATACACTGCGTGTTGAATGGAGCAAATTAATATCATTTCGTTCCCTTTAATGAGAATCGAACCCACATCATTCACTTTTACCCCACAATAGACTAGATCACATAATATTATATTTTTCATAGACTTTCTATGTCGTAAATATGTAGGTAGTTTATAATATATTTTAAATATAAATAGCGACGTCACATCGTGTAATGCATGCCTGATTAGATATTGAGAGCAATATTGTTTGCTAGCGAAGCGTGCTTGGAGTATTGATCAGGCGTTTCATTGTAAAAAATTATATAATTCAAAGGTTTTTATATGATCATGTATTAAGAATGTCCTGGGGCATGTTGTGTCGTGATCAGAAGCGCACGGCGTATGACTGTAAGCGACATATTATGGGTTCGATTCCCATTCGAGGAAATGAAATATTTAATATTTTCAAATTAAATACTTAATGTTTTCATTTCTTCGCTCTCGTAACTAGACAAAGCGCGGCGTTGAGCTCCATCACTAAATATATAATGCCTCAAATACGGCGGAAAGTAGGGAACGGAGTTTCTTAACACTAGGTTCCCAAGTTCCCTCTGTCTACCCTGCCATGTGCGGGTACAGCGTGAAGTTGAAATAGAAAAAAAAATGTCGTACCGTAATGGCGAAATGGATTATGGGAATATAAGCGTGACAGTTGTGTGTTCAATTCACCCAAAAATAGTGTTGAGCCCATCTTAGAAACTTTACTAACGTCTTAAAATTATGTTCCTTTTGCGTACTCTCGTAAAAATGTTTGTTTTTTAGAAATTCAATAGAACGGAAAGGTCTCTTGAATTTATATCAATTCAATATAATGGTTTACCTAACTACCTATTGGTTCTAGAATCGACAAGCACTTCATTAATTCATTGCAATAATTTCAAAATTAAAGTGCTCCTTTTTAAATCTTGTTTAGCAAAAATCTAGTCCTACATTGAGGTCATCACGGAGTAATGCATGCATGCGATTGTAGACGCAATAAGTTGTTGGTGCGATTTCTACTAGAGAAAACGATATATTTAATAATATTTCATCATATATATATATATATATATATATATATATATATATATATATATATATATATCCTCAGTTTTTATATATAGGATTTATTATTTCTTTCACCTCAGCGTCAGAGTCAACCACGACTCAGATATAACCTCAGGACCACCTTGATATATCACTCATTTTAATTGTGTCACTGCTATATATAGCATAGTATTGTTATTATACATAGAATTGTAACCTGACTTGGTTCTTTATATGGTTATCCAGCAGAGGGAACTTGGGAACCTATTTTTTAAGACACTCACATTACCTTTCCCTATTTTCCGCTGAATTTAAGGAATTGCGTGTTGAGTGGTAATATTTCATTTCCTCAAGTCGGGATAGAACTTCAAACCCGTGACGCTTACAGTTGCACTGGCGGCCTGCGTCACGACAGGCCTCTTTACATGTAAATATTTATATACAATAATGTTATGTAACTCTATGACTGGCTATTAGCGTACAGCTTACGCGGCGTAGAACGCTGACATTAGTCAGATATGTGACATTTTACATACGAATATATGTACATTGGGAAGAGTAACGGAGTGGAATGAGAGGATTTCTTGAAATATCTTTAGGAAAATACAAACTGACGGGTTATACATATGTATGTCTAAAAAGACAGTATGTACTAAGTATTATATAAATGATTTCGTAGCATAGAGGTAAAAAGCTTTCAACTGTGAAGGCGACGATTGTGGATTCGATTTATGATGAAAAATTGTTTTCATCTCCTCACAATGTCTCAATAATTCGAAGGAGAGTGGAGATTCGGAGTGTCCAAATGAGGAACGGAGTGTCTTAATATTAAGTCCCCAGGCGCCGCTAAAAAAAAAGATATGTAAAAATATGCCCTTTTTTAAAAAATCTTATAAAAATGTTGTTTAAAATATTTAATAAATACCTAATATTCTATTGCCAAATGATAATTCTAAGCAATTGTTTTTGTGTAGCGGAAATTTATAAAAATTTCCCTACAGAAATGCTTAAAATATAATTAAGTTGTAACAAGCGTTTAAGAATTTCGACGTAGTTTGGTGAGAACATATGCACATGGCTTAGTTGGTCAGAGCGCTTGGACGGTTTTTATATGAGGCTCAAATCCGGCTTCATTCAAAATTAATAATTTATACGTTTTCTAAAAAAGTATTTTTCTTTCCTAAGTGTGGAAGAATACCTTAGAAAAATAAATTATTGTTGTACTGATGGAGAACGAGAGTAATAATAGAAGTTATAGAAAAAAAATATATAAAACCGTTGTTGAAGCCTTCATAACGCAGTAGTGTAAAGTCTTTACAACATGCATTCATATAATGTAAAAACAATGACGAACAATAATCTGTACTTATAATAAGGTGCGGTCCGATTCGTTCTTTTCACGCTCACCGTTAGCGTCGTGGATGCTAAGACCTCACTGCCTAGTACTTACAGTACTGACGGGTAGGAGCGTTAGCATCGTGAGCATTGATGTTATTTTGACGTTTATATTATTGACAATATATCTTCCACATCAATGTAACTATCGTCACTTTCCTCGATTGCGGAAAATGCTTGAAATAGGTACAAGCACTTTACCATCTTCATCAGCTACACTACATACTCCACTCATGTTTATATGAAAAAATGCTTTGGTAGATTATGTTTAACTTGTTGAATTCGTAAGCACAATTGGGACCTTAGCTCTTAGTCTGTAACTTGTCACTGTCTATTATTTTATTAATATAATAGGGCCCAAAATAGTGACTTTTTTTTTATTTTTGTCTTTTTACCTGTGCGTTTATACGCTCAGACAAACATACAAAAAATTGTCTCTCAGAAACGACCAACCAGATTTAAATTCAGTGTTCACTATAGTATTCTGGGAACCTTTTTAACATTTTTTTTTTTTTGTTTTAAAAAATACTTCATATTAAAATATTTCATTAGGCAAAATTGCTACAAAATTTTCATTTATTTAGCTGTAATTTTAATTTTCAATGTATTGTTATTGTATTAAAAGTGAATAATATTATTAGACCAAAAAATAAATGAAATTAGTAAACATAATAGTATAATTGAGCGGACGAAGCCGCAGGCGGGTCGCTACTTATCAATATTTTTTTCAAAGAGCCTACAATTATGTATGCATTATAAAATCATGCCATACATAAGTAATAAGAAGAAATACGAACAAACGGACATTACTTATCCGTTCACCATATATATTTACATACTCGTCGGTAAGTAACAGTGGCCTATTTTAAATATAGGTGATCTAGATTCATATTATTAATAATAATGTAAGGCTTTTGCCTATTCTATTGGCATGTTGACAATTATATACATATTATTCGACCTCTATTATATATTCTTTATGAGGTTTCAATGATAGTATTAATAATTGTATATACTAAATAATAATATTCTAAAGCGTATTCGTTACGAAGTTTCGTACAACGTACAACCAGATCTTGCGGGGCAGAACGCCTTAATTTGGCGTGTTGGTTTCCTGTGGAGTGTAGGAACGTACTTAGAGAGGTTTTCCAGAATTTTCTATGGGACTGGAGTCATCTTTTAGTTCATGCGAATTGCAATTAATAATTTTATGTATTTAAAACCCCGGTTCCACAACGAAAAGAGCGATTAATATACTTATTAAGGACTAAGTTGTAGCGTAGTGCAGTGCGTTTTTTGTGGCGGAACTCGATGCCGTGCTTTGCCTCGTTACCAGAGCGGGGAAATGAAAATCTCTCTTCTTTCTTTCTTAGCTTCACGCTGTATCCCACACATGGCAGGGTAGGCAGAGGGAACTTGGGAACCTAGTGTTAAGACACTCCGTACGGAAGTGGTTCCGTTCCCCACTTTCCGCCGAATTTGGCACGCTTGTGGCCCTGTACCACGACAGGCCTCATTAATCTTTATAAGTAGCATAAAGTAAGATTCACTAAAGATTATATATAAGTGTAATACACAAAAGAAGTTTTCTCATATTTATATGGAACTAAGGATTGTATATAGAAACGAAGTGAGGCAGATTGAACCTCGTAAAATGAGAATGGAATAAAAAGTCTTTCTTTACTGAAGGCCTGACAGACCATGCACAGAAGGAACTACTGACTGATTCAATTAGTTGAAATTTAGTGTATAAGAGGTAGCCAGGTTAAGGAACATTACGGTAGGGTACAAGTTTGTTAAAACCCACCGTGCTAAACCAAAGAAACTCTCCGATAAGACTCTCTAGCTAATGGAATAAAGACGCGAAATGAGTTCAGAGAAATCAGAAGATGCTAGTCGTTATAGGCAGATATCTACGTATTTGACATGCGGCCGATTTAATGTAACATATATTAAAGAGGCTATCGAGCGGAACCAAGGCTCCAAAGTATTCACAAGAAATCTGTCTATTGTGCAAAGCCAACTGACAAAGCTGAAAATTGATAGAGGTAGCATCATTTCGACGTAGTCTGAAATTCTGAGAGAGATAGAGACTTTCTATGTATTCCATGCGAGCATCTGTTAAAAGTTTGGCTAAAGATCCCAGAGTCAGGCTTACCCGAAGTTATACTGAAAATATCCCGGACGTCAGTCTGTGCAAGTGTCTCTTGAACAACTTAAAAAAAACAAGGCGGCGAGCAACGACGGAATCACTACAGAATTTCTGAGAGCGGAATGCTCGAACATCTCAGTAGTGTGTCTCAAAGAGCAGGTCTAAAGTTAAACATGGATAAGACAAAGACAATGTCCAACGCCCATGTTGTACCTGCGCCAGTTAGTATTGGCAAGACTACCCTCGAAGTTGTTGACCATTACGCATACCTGGGACACACGGTCCAGTTTGGTAAATCCAACATCGAGAAAGAGATCTCTCGTCGAATCCATCTCGGTTGGGCAGTATTCGGGAAGCTACAAAAAATCTTTGCGTCTAAACTACCTCAGTATCTCAAGACAAAAGTCTTTGACCAGTGTGTGTTGCCAGTAATGACATACGGGAGCGAGATGTGGTCACTGACTTTGTAACTCATAAGAAGATTGGCTTTGCGTAGATACGTATCTTCACTGTGCGTTCTCTACTGCATTTATCACGGGGTTCGGTGTGTGTGTATGTTCGGGGGAATTGTTTGACTTGGTACCAGCCCCTGAATTTTCTAACCGCACAGTACGTCACAAGTTAATGTACGATCCACATCCTCTGGATACGTGGCACTCCACTACTGTGCGGTTTCGTAAGAATTTCTATCCACAAGCCATACATCTCTAGAACGACCTACCCGGGGCAGTATTTCCAGGTCGATACGACATGAGTACCTTCAAATAGCGCGTCTACCTCCACCTCAAAGGCCGGCAATGCACCTGTAGCTCCCTGGGTGTTACACGGGGCCGTGGGCGACGGTGATCACTCACCATCAGGAAACCCGTATGCTCGTTTGCCTTGTCTTTTCCATAAAAAGAAATTGCTCGAAGAATTGTTCAGCTGAAGTGGCAGTGGGCGGCACACATAGCAAGGAGTACCGATGGCCGTAGGAGCGGAAAGGTTCTCAAGTGGCGACCACGAACCGGACATCGCTCAGTAGGCAGGCCACCTGCCAGGTGGACCGCCGGAAGCCACAGGATGCGGGAGGCGCAAGACTGATCGTCATGGAAATCCTCGGCCTCGGCCTATGTCCAGTAATGGGCGTCGCACGGCTGAGACTACAACGACAACAATTTTTTCTAAAAACAAGGAAAAGCGCGATGCTTAGTTTTTTGACACAACACGTAATTCCTCATGAATTTGGTGTAAAGTGGCTAGCGAAAGTGTTCTAATAGTAAAAGAGTGCCTAAACACTAAATATTCAAATTCCCTTTCCTACTCTCCAATTTGGGGGACACAGTGTGAAGCCAAAAAAAAAGGAAAAAAAAATATCACAAGATCACTTTGGAAAAAGTAAGGCGAAAAATTGTTAATCACAGGTTAATTACCTCTCGATAATGAATCCTAAAGTTCCATTCCATTTAATGACATCTAAATACATGCAAAAACAAAGGAAGTGAAAGTGCTTGCGATCGGCCTTCGTTTTATCAATTATGTCTATTTTTTACCTTATTTAAGTATTTTGGCGCAGTTGAGATGCGCTTGACTGAACACGTTAAGTTTTAGGAGGGTGAAGGTGGCGGCAGTTAACGCCGCATTATTTCTTGCGGGCCCGTAAAAAATGAAATAAGAAAAAGATATCACCTGTATATGGAGATTTCCACTAATTTAGTTAAACTTAGTTTCATATCAGTACGAACATAAAACTATATCTCATATCTCTCGGCTGCTCCCTAAGAGCTTTTTTAAGCTATTATTAAAATACGTTAATATTATTGACTTTGTAGACAGCATATCTTCTCAGGTAATACTGTAGGTATCAAAAATTCGGTGATGATTTCCGCCACTCTATGCAAAATAACTTTTATTTTGTTTTGTTTTGTTTTGTTTTATATTATTTTGCTATGCTTTGCTTTGCTTTGCTTTGCTCAAATGAAATTCAAATAATTACGATATCTGTAAGAGGCCAGTCGTGACTCAAGCGTGCGACTGTAAGTGCTACAGGTTGTGAATTCGATTTCCAGTCGACGAAATTAAATATTTTATATGCCTCCATGCCATCCACGCCTCACCACGAAATCGCTCCAGACTTCGGAGGAAAATGCGGACCGGAAATGCCTTAATCGAAATGGATCAATAGAATGGTTCCCAGTTTATTTTGCTTAACTTGTTATGTGTGGGAAACAAGGTGAAGCTAAAAAAAGATTGTTGTACAATATACAACACTTTCTGAGTATTCAATGCAGCTAATCTCAGTTCAGCAAAACGATGAATATGTTGTAATATATATAGCCTATAGAATTCCTCGATATAAATTTTATAAATAAAAACAACCTCTTTACTATAGTTTTATAATAAGTATATGTATAGTAATAGATATTGTATACATTTCCCTTATATTCGAATAATTTAATTGTATTAGGTATATGAAAACGATAAAATATTTTAAATAGAATATATCGTCACTACGTTAAAACGGACATAATAAAAATTTGATTATATGAGAAAGAAACAATCTTGTTTTTAGAACTTTAAAACGAAATTATAAACAACAAATGTGTACGCGGCGTTGAGTTCCGCCACTAAACAAATAATGCCTCAGATCCGGCGGAAAGTATGTATGTAGGTATTTTAAAGACCGCTCTACATTGCATGGTGTGCTAAAGTAAAGGTTTTTCTATTTTCTTTAAATGTAGAAAAAATCATGAATAAATTGCGTAATGTATAAAAAACAGTATATGTATTTTAAATTATTTAATAAATATCACAATATTATGATTTAAAAAAAATATATACTTTACAAGTTATTCGGTATTTAAATATAAATTAATTATTGTCTATGTTAGACAATGCGAACGTGAGTTTCGCCAATCAACATTCAAAATCAAAGAAATAAAAAAAAAATATGCAGACCATAGAGCAGAGAGTGTTTAACACTAGGTCTATTTAGTACTGGATGACGCATAGCAGCGGGATAAAATGTGAAGCCGCTTAATATTAAAGTTATGTAAATGAATCTATGCTAGACAAAGCCAGCCACAAAAAAAAATATGTGGAACATGGAGAACATAGTTTAATACACTAAATATTCTGCTATTTTTTTTTTTGGAAATATATAGAAAATACAAGGCAATCAAGTGTACGGTTCACCTGACAGTGAGTGAACACCGCCGCCCACAGCCCCTTGTAACACCAGAGATAAGTTTGACAAGAACAAAATATTCTTACATAAATAGTACAAAGAGTGATGTACGCTTTTTTTCATTTCTATTTTTAATCTCACTTCAAAAATTTCCGAAAGTTATATAAATATATTTATAATCATGTACTTTTAATAAATAATTATAATAAAAATAGCTAAAATTTAGCAAGCAAAAGGATTTCCTCGTAAGGGGCTATGAACAGTTTTTTATGATGTTTTTTTATTTTCATATAAAAAATCGTTATTCTATAAAGTTTTTGCTTACTTATTTAAAAAAAAAACAATATTTTGGTTAACGATACGCGTTAACTGGTTTTTAGCGCGATAATATTCCGATAAAAATAAAAGATTTTTCATACTAAACACAACGGCCGACCTATGGCAGCGTCTTCAGATATGACAGACATGGGTACCTTCAAAAAACGCGTCCATTTCCACCTTAAAGGACGGCGACCTGTCGCTCTTCGGGTGTACACGGGGTAGTAAGCATCGGTAATCACATACCATCAGGTGATCCGTATGTTAGTAAGCCTTGTTTCTTCAAAAAAATCTTTTTCATTACTTTTTTACTTAAATTAAGAGTCTCTGTTCCCCAATTACTCATTTTCTTTCGAGAAATTGTATGTTGAGTGTTTTTTTTTAACTTCACACTGTATTTTACACGTGGTGTTAAAAAGCTCCGGGCCGTTACCCGTCTAAGGTGATTATTTAGACGTATTGAGTAGCGAAACTGAACGGACGCGTTGTCAACAAAACGAAGATAATGAAAATAATAAATCAATTAATCGAGAATACATCAATTAATCGAGTGGGGATCGAACCCACAACCAATCTGTACAGGGAAACTGTACAGACACAAACGTGTGCCCCTGCGCCACGTAATTACACAATATGTTGACAACCTTGATATTTTGATTTCAAACAGTTTATAGTCAATCAAAATAAATTAGAAATAAAACGAGTAGGTTATTTCCTATGTTTTTTCAAAATATATAATTAATTTCAATGACGTTCACTTAATTATGTGACAAAATTAATTGTATTAATATAGTGTTGGTCAAACATTTATTTATATCTATATATATTAAATTTTGTTGGTTGTCGTTTTGTCCACTAAAGTGTAAGAATTCTTGTTATAATTTTTAAAATTAATTAGATTTAAAAATATTTTTAAATCTAACTAAATTAAAAAAAAAATAATTTTAACAATATTTTTTTTTAAAAATCTTATTTTTTTTTAATAGGCAAGCTTCTTCATTTGAATATTATGTAGATCGTTCAATAATTAGTAATCGGCCATTTTGTTCCGCCAGCTATTTGTATTATGTATCATTTTATTGTCATCAAAACTGACATAGAAATCAACATTTCTTTTTTTTATCTTCACGCTGTGTCCCGCACATGGCAGGGTAAGCAGAAGAAACTTGGGAACCAAGTGTTAAGACACTCCGTTCCACTTCCGTTCCCCACTTTCCGCCGAATTTGAGGCATTTGCCTTATTACCAGAGCGAAAAAATTAAAAACATTATATATTTAAATTGAAAATAATATATATTTCATTTCCTCGAGTGAGGATCGAATCCACAACCGGTCGGTTACAGTCACACGCTTGTGCCGCTGTGCCACGATAGCCTTTTATCTACTTTTTCTTTTCTTAACATGCATTCTCTTATTGTATAATAATGTCTGTTCTTCACCGTACAAATTTCTAGATGTCTTCTCTATACAACATGACATTGGTAAAGTGCTATGTGCTCAACTGGCACGCTCGGAACGCCACAATCATATAACCATACCATACTAATCCACATTTCAGTTCATTCAGGATCAAATTGAGTTTACAAGATTACACATACATACAATCTCACGAGGCAAGTCAGATAAAAGCTTATAAAAAAAAACGACTGAAAGAATATAAAATAAGTTGAAATAAATTAAGTACTAAAATTATCTTAACTTCACGGTGTTTAAATTTCGAAACACAGTGGTTCTAGTTAAAGATATTTTCGAGACATTATAAGTCGGTGGTGTAGCCAATAGCGGAACACAACGCCGCGCAAGTACACGAAAATCATGTATAACAGCAGCGTTTACCTCCAGACATGCTTACAGCTATATTTTATCAACCCCTGACGCGAAAAAAATGGGTATTATAAGTTTGATCTGTCTTTCTGTCTGAGGCTTTGTAGGTCCTGAATTAATGGATCTATTTGAATACAGCTTTTTATATAAAAGTCTTATTTCTCAAAGTTATCTATGTTTGCACTTTGCCAAGAGGTAGGTATTTCGTGGATCGGGGTTTCTTGAATTAAAAAAATGGTTTGCTTGTAGCTATTTTTTTTTATTTTAAAGCTTATTTATGATTTTTCCATAAAAATAATTATATTATTAATAATGTATCTTATTATTTCTACATAAGGGCTGTAGCGCAGGGGCACAAGGATGTGACAGTAAAAGCGAAAGGTTTTGGGTTCGATCCCCCACTAGAGGAATTAAATATTTTTAAGGCAATATTTTAATATTTTAATTTCTTCTCTATGGTAACGTGGCAAAGCGCGGCGTTGAGTTCCGCCACTCAATATATAATGCCTAAAATTCAGCGGAAAGTTGGAAACGGAACTGAGTGTCTTGACACTAGGTTCCCAGGTTCCCTCCACCTATCCTGCCATGTGCGGGACACAGCGTGAAGCTGAAAAAAAACAATATATGTAATTAATAAAAAGATAATTGTCGTATTTTTATAGAAAATTCGTTTAAAAAGCCAAGTGCTATCACGACATACAACTAATGATTTTAAAATATTTCACATTGAAGTGAATGCAATTTACGGCTATGTCCATGGCATTTACTGAATTATCTAAAATAAAGAGTTGTTACATTACCACATGTTCAATTATAAATATCTTTTATCTATACACAATGAGACAATTAAAGTTTTTTGTACGAATCTGTTATATATTTTATTGGAACACCATCTAAGGCTAATTGGTGTAGGAAGTGGTTATTTCCGATTGTTACTACAATGACCTTTTGTGATTGATTAATAATCGCGATACGTATACGACTGTCGTTAGTCCGGCGAGATTTTGGTTCCGGGTTCTGTTCCCGGTCGTGAATAAGGACGTAGGTATTATTTATTTTCCATTTGAAATGTTCTATTGTGCAGCAGCGCGTGTTTGTTAATGACGATATATTTTATTTCGTAGGACGCAGAGTTGCGGCGTTGAGTTACGCAATTCAACATATCTAATTTGGATAAACAGACAGAATGTCTTGTTAAAAAACTATATTGATTAGTTTAAAGATGTCGTTTTTTTTATTACAAGTACAACATTTCTTATATACCTCTATATATAACTACAAAAAAATATATATATTCACGGAATTTCAACTCACTATACGCCCCGTTGATAGGAATGCCATCCTTCTTCACAATGCCACTATGAATTTCTAAGATCCGGCAATATATATGTAAGCGATTCTAGGTATTTTTATCACATAATTGATATATCCATAATAAACTGTTGACAGCATTTAGAATTCGCGTTGACATGACAAATAAAAAGAATGCGTTGGTACAATTATATATCCTGAATCAAATTCTTTGGCGTTGTATCAGATTAATTAAACATTAATTGTAAGAACAATGCTTGTGAGTTTGACTTTAATTAAGGGGAAAAGCTTTTTTAATTTCTTTCTTTTTTCAGCTTCACGCTGGATATAGCTGCGAATGGCAGGGTAGGCAGAGGAAACTTGGGAAGGTTCCCACACCTAAGTATAACGTTCCCACATCTACGTGTATTAGGAGATTCCGTTCTGATTCACACTTTCCGCCGTTTTTATGTGATTGCGACTTGAGTGACAGAACTCGGCGTCTCGTTGCCTTGATACTAGAGGGAAGAAATTTAAGTATTAAATATTTAATCTCCTCGAGTGGAGATCGAACCAACAACTTGTTGTGTTTCCTATACATCCAACGAAAGGTCTTCATTTCTTCATTGTGCTAATCCTGTTACTCAACACACAATGTTTCATTATCGGGAAATGGAGAACGAAACGCAGTGTCTCAGCACTAGACTCTCTGCCTTCCTTGCCGTGTGCGGGATACAGCCTGAAGCAGCAAAAAAAATGATTAGTAAAAAATCAAATGTGCTTTTTGCAATGGTTGTGATTATAGTGAGGAAAGTTTGTTATAATTTTCCGTAGATAAATTATTCCAAGAAACCACAGTTGTTGACGTTGCTTTCAAGGAATTGCTTCATTGAATTCAATTTGTTTCATGCAATTCAATTTGTTTTTTTAAGCTTTATGGTGATAATTTCATCTTTACGCCACACATGACAGGGTAGGCGGTGGGTACCTGGGAGCCTAATTATTTGTGAACAAATTGTTATAATGATATTTATTAGCACAAATGTATGAAATGTTGTTGAAGACGGGGCCTCCTTTCACATTTATCTAAAGATAATGTGATACTGAAATAAAAAAGAGTATCTTTTTTTCACTTGCAATTTGGTCAGAGGACAAGTTAAAAGTTTTTCTTTTTCATCTTCACGTATCCCGCACATAGCAGGTTAGACAGAGGGAACTTGGGAACCTAGTGTTAAGACACTCCGTTCCACTTCCGTTCCCCACTTTCCGCCGAATTTGAGGCATTGTGTGTTGAGTGGCGGACCTCAACGCCGCGCTTTGCCAGAGCGAAGAAATGAAACATTAAATATTGAAATTGAAAATATTAAATATTTCATTTGTGCGGCTGGGAATCGAACCCGGAATCTGCCGGTTACAGTCGCACGGCACTACGGCAGGCCTCAAGCTTACAAGTTTAAATTTTAATTTATATATTATTTTGAAAAAATTAAGTAAACATACGAATTTAACTTATTAAGTAAATAAAAAAATCCGACATTAAGCCTAAATGGAAAACAGGACAAAAGGAACCATTTTTCAATGTTGTTTAGAAAACCTTTTTTTACAATACATTTTTTCATTGAGACGTATAGAATTCCTTTGAGAATTTGATAACCGTGTCAATACGTGACAAACAACTACCGATTTCCGGAAAACACACTTTTTATGCAATAATAAATAAATCTAACTAGATTAAATGCGATACTATGCGTTTAATTTTTTTTTGCCTATAATGAATGAGAAGAGTGTTAATTTTTAACCGACTGCATCAGAAATAGTTATGTTATTCGTGTGTTGCACATGCTTCTACAGTACATATATAATTATGTATATATTGTATGTGCACTTCCTTGGCACTTGCAAACAAAATGGCATCTCACACGGTTGTTATTTGTTATCTCATTGATTGAACAATACGCGTAAAAAAATTCTACAGAAAATTCTTTTAATAATCCTTTCTATAGCTACGTAAAATAAGATTATTTGAAACTTGGGAACCTATTGCACAGACACTCCGTTCCGTTCTCCACTCTCTGCTGAATTTGGGTTGAGTGGTGCAACTCAACGACGCGAACCGGTTAACATTTTCATATAGATAAGTTAAATAATATTCATTTCTTTGTGAAGTGTCCATATTCTAGATATAAATATAAAGATATTATTTTAACCTTGACTTAGATTCATTTCAAGTATAACAACATATTGATATGTTTGATGTATGAGACCCTCCTTAAATATATATGTAATTGCCTTGTGATCCCGGCTTAGAATAGGATCACCCTGGTACTGATGGTGTCGTAAGAGGCGACTAAAGTACGTGTGGGAGAGTCACGTTGTCAGAAATGGCAACACGCATGGGCAGACTCGAGCGGATCATTACCACCCCGGTATTTGAAACCGGTATTAAATAATGGCTTTGGCCACTATGTTTCACATTGGGTTATGCACACATACATATATATATATATATATATATATATATATATATATATATATATATATATATATATATATATATATATATATATATATATATATATATATATATATATATATATATATATATATATAT
>DWMZ01002081.1:0-14735 GCA_018249855.1 Eueides tales michaeli | reverse complement strand
TTCATTTTATTTTATTATTCAATTCCTATTTGAATAAAACTGCTATATATCTTTTCACGCGACGTCGCGCGGTTGGGGCCAGTGAGGATAAATGTACATTGCACATGGCCCATCACGCGACGTTGCGCGATATATAACTATATTATATAAAACATAATACGAATATACTAATACTATAAACACACTCGCAAATAGTATTTGCAGTACTTAAGAATTAATTAATGTAAAAAACATATATGAGCCACCAGTTGAAAATTCCAATTTTACCTTTGGCAATGAACGTGTTAATAGTCATGGCTATCTCTTGCAATTTACTTTTTATAATGATCTCTTTCGATTTTTGTTTGTTACATGAACATTTTGTCTTGTTTTCGTACATCAAATTATACGAAATATAGAGAAATAATAAATAATAGATAATGGTGTTTCAGGAAGTTTCAATTACTAATTAGTGCGAGTATATTGTCTTAGCTTCACGTTATATCGTTGTGCCACACATCCACAGTGGATTTTTTTGCTACCCAAAGATAAGTTAAGCTTATCGTTTGATAGAAAAGAATCCTATTTATGTGTAAAAAATCTCCGTATATAAATTATAATAAACATAAACAATATGTAAATAATGATAACGTATGACTTAGCGGTCAGTGCGCTTGAAGGGTTATGGGTTCGATGCCCACTCTAGGAAATAAAATATTTAATATATTGAATTTAAATATTTATAATTCTCATCTTCGCTCTAGTAACCAGACAAAAGGCAAAGCGCCCGCTCCGCCACTCAACAAATAATGGCTCAAATTCGGCAGACAATGGCTAAATTAATTAACATGGAAAAAATATCGATATTTTCAATTAGTGTTTCTTTTATTTTTTGATATCTTATCGTCTCCTGTCCTGTAGTAAGAGCTTCAATAACCCAACTGAAAGTTCAGTGTGTTTTAATTTTTATACAAAGTTTGCTTGATTATATTATTCATTTAAAAGGCAGTTAACAAAGGCATTAAACTATCATCGAATGAAAATTAAACCTAAATTGGTATTGAATATTTAATAACAGGTGACTCTCTGCTTGTAACCTCTTGTGAAAACTTATTTCTTTCATAAAAAACGGCCACGATGAATAATTCTCAACTTTAATAAAAACAAGGAAGACAATTTGAGGCCAATTTGAGGAAGAAATATAAAAATATGATGTTATTCAAACCTCAAATAATGTATGATTAGAATTAAAGAAAATATATTTATAGACAAATAATGTCAATATTAAAATAGGAATAGTAAATGAGTCTAAAAGATGTTTTTTCTATCTTTTTATCCACCTTCCGCACTTCACACGTAAAGTACTCGACAAATTTTGATGACACTTTATTAGTATATATGTATTAGTCCTTATAAAGTGAAGGTTTGATGTAGAACTCTAGCAAGGAAAGCAAATTGTTGAAACATATATATGATGCTTTGCTAAATTTACTTACGTTCATACAGTAATAGACGGAGGAAACATGCGTAAGAAACTTTGGTTGATTGACTTTAATTATTAACAGTAAAATTAAAAATATTCAAAGATTTCAGAACAAATCTTATAAGGCACACCATATATGTTCTTGATCTAACGCCAAAAATATTCCGCGTAAATAACAAAATATTAAATTTCATGCATACCTATCAACAAGGTAATGTAGCGCGCTCCTCCCGGTCGGTGTGGTGTCACAAGAGAGTATTATAAAAGTTCTTGCACACCATTTACATATAAATGAGATGAGAGTTTACGGTGACCCGCTTGATGAAGGCCTTTGAACTTTAATTTTGTATTATGTCGAATTATGGCTCCTCCTTCCTCCTCTCGTCTCTTACAGGCCTGCAAAAAGTTTCTCTCATACACATAGGTTTAAAGAAATTTATTCTCATAAAAACATAAAGTTCACTAATATAATGAGATACAATCAATTTTTGTAATGGTATATAACATTATTTTATTCTGCCTCTGGAACACTTAATTTAAACATTTGCAAAACAAAGTTAATAAATAAATAGATTAAATTAAATTGTGCTCACATATTCTTTTAATTTTGATTTAAAAATATTCATTTTCTCCACACTTTTAATTTTGATGTTAGAGTGTATCGAATTGTTCTTGATGTTCTTTATCAGTATGCAGGTGTAATGAGTGTATAGCTGTTTGATATTCAGTAATTTTGTTTCCTGGTATAATTTATTGGTTGAGGTGAGAGAAGGATAGCGGAAAAGTGTTTTAATAACTTTATTTTGTATTTTTTGTAACGCCATTAAATTAGTCTTAGCAGCTGATCCCCACACTTCTATTAAATATTCAGTGTTTGATTTGACTAAACTGTTATATATTATCATGCGTATTTTAGTTGGAATGCAGTTTGAGACATTTCTTAATGTACACAGTATAGGAACTAATTTGGTTCTAACATGTTCTATGTGTTCTTTCCAGGTTAGCTTATCGTCAATCCACACAGTATTTATTGTTAGCAGATTGTAGCCACTTACTCAGCGTATCAAGATCTTTTTGAGCTTTACTTATTAGGTCCTGAATAGAGCCACCGTAATAAAAAAGGCATGTATCATCCGCGTAAAGTGTAAGTTTTCCAGCCAGATTAATGTTTATTATATTGTTAACGTAAATAAGAAACATTAACGGTCCAATTATGGAGCCTTGTGGAATTCCGCATTTAACATTTTTAATGGAACTGACAAAATTATCTATTTTCACAGCTTGTTTTCTGTCTTGTAAGTAAGATTCAAAAATTTTAAAAGCCTTGCCTGTGATACCGATATTACTTAACTTCAGCAAAAGCTTGCTGTGACTTACCGTATCGAAAGCCTTTTTCAGGTCGATAAAAACTCCTAAGGCAAAACTTTTTTTATCAATATTTGATCTTATTTCTGTAATTAAGTCTATGGTGGCGGTAAGAGTACTCGATTTTGAACGAAACCCGTACTGCTGGCTAATGAGAACTTTTTTTTCAGAGAGGTAAGTACTTAAGCGCCTATATAGTATTCGCTCAAATATTTTAGACATTACGTATAGGTAGTACAGAGATAGGACAATAGTTATTTGGGTCACTTTTACTACCAGATTTATGGATAGGACTAATTTTAGCAATCTTTAACGCTTCGGGAAAGCTGCCGTCAGACAAACACTTGTTTATACAATCAGCTAATCTCTGAGAAATAATATCTTTTATGCATTTAATAGCTTTGGTACTGATTCCGTCTATCCCCGTACTTGTGTTACTATCTAGATTTTCAATTATTTTTAATATTTCCTCACTACTACAGGGTGCTAACTCACTTAACGTTATATCGTGCTTGTAATCACTGTTGTACATAAATATGTTATCGTTATTAATGTGATAAATGTTAGATATTTTACTTGCCAAATCTAAACCAATGGAAGTAAAAAAGTCATCAAAGCAATCACAGACTGCCTTACCTTCAATAACATGTCCTGAATCCAATACAAGTTTGAGAGGAGTATAGCTTTCTTTAATTTTATTTAACGCCAAGCTGTTTACAGTTTTCCACATTTTCTCAGGATGATGTCTGCTAGCACTAAACAAAGAGTAATAGTAATCTCTTTTACGAGTTCTGATAAGGCTTTCTGTTCTTTTACTCTCTTCCTCGTAGAAATTTTTAAGGTTTTCGTCTGCAGGATTCACTTTAGTGTCTTTCCATAATCTGTTTATACACATAGATATTAATATATAAATATTCCATGACCGGAAAAACTCTATTAGTGATAAATTTACCTGTTGCTATAAATTTATAATTTTTTGTATTAATTACTTGAACAAATTGCAATAATGAGCATGCAAAAAGAACACCAATATAATGAATTTACATCATATTTAATATTTTGAGTATTTTTTAACTTTCATTACTTATTTTATTTGTTTCTACTTCGTTATAATCTTAACGTATTTTTTTTAGATTCACGCTGTATTTTGCGCACAGCAAGGTAGGCCGAGGGAACCAGAATATCTTATGAATTTCCTTCACGAGACATTCGGTTTCCCATTAAAACATTTCCGTATCCTATTGGTTAAATTCCGGAGACATTGCGTGCTGAGCGACGGAGCTCAACGCCACATTGTGCCTCGTTGCGCTTACTTTAATATTTTAACAGTGATGTAAATTTGCACGTAAATAACGTTTAGTTACAGTAAGAATTTCTAAAAAAGGAATACAGTATTAGCAAAAATTGGATACTGCGGATATCTTTACGATTCTGTTCAAATGATTGTTTTTAGAATATCTTATAGCAGATACTGGGTTTCTTCTATTTGTACCAACTACATATGCACCTCAAATACCAAAGTATACCTCATACGTTCAACAATATTTAGGTTACAAATTATAATGATGATGCCTTCATGGCGTATGAGCGCAAGCGTGTGACTAAAAACGTGTTGGTTGTGATTTTATTACCGCGGTGCATTGAAATACACGGCCATGGCTTTGAATCTAGTCACCCAATACGCAATGCCTCAAGAATTCGATAGAAAGTGAGGACCGGATTGCTTTCATTTGACAAAAAGTAACGACGTGGTCCTTATTTAATAATCGCTTGTAAAAGTGGTAATGAATAATGTTATGTAGATATTCGTAATAAAAAATATAAGTCATCGTTTTCAACACTTTTGCAAAATAATTTCTCCTATATTTATTACGTGTTTAGACCTTTTTTTTTCAAAACACATTTTATTATAATATCATAAACAAATGCATATGATTTTTTATTGCAATAAAAATTTCAAATAAATGAACACTTTTGTTGTCAGATACATATTCTAGTTTCTTCATCCACTAAGTCATTACTTTAACTTTAATTTGTCGCCGTTTTTCTAAAAAAAGAGAAAGAAACTGGATAAATAAAAGTTTCAAATGATCGTTATCAAAATCAAGCAAATAAGAAATACGTAAACAAGCCGCCAGCCTGGAGACACGCCAGGCGCACGGTACTGTACCTCTTATATGAAGGTAACGAATTTAATGTCCACAATGTACTAAGTTTTAATGAAGCCATTTTGGAAAGTCCCGAAGGAAATACGGATCATTTGTGTAAGGAATATAAACAGTATGATACAAGACGACGGTCAAATTACTCGTAATTCCATAGAGAGTATCGTTTTAGCAGTTTATCTTTGTCTTTTATTTATCTTTACGAGCTCTTAAATACAATAAATAAATTAAATACGAAACGGACGAATGAAAACAAATGCCGCAATTGTTTTACAGTGTATGTAATATTTGTTTTGGTTTTGTTTTATTTTTAATTGTTCTCAATTATTTCCTTTTACCTTGTTATTCGTAAAAATAACGTAACATTGTTGTATTCCTGTCTTGTTAAGTAACAAAAAAAATCGCATTTCTATAGAATACAGAGAGTGCCCTCTAAGGGAATTTATACTTCATTACATCTGAAACTTGATGATATAATACCTCAATAATTAATTTATAATAAATATATCAAATGTGTAACGCGAGATCACTTCTCATTTGCCCAGTAAAAGTGACAAGTGAACTGCATATTGATTGGAAAGTCCAGAACTAAACTTGCAGTGATGAAAGTTAAGCTTGGTGAGTTTTTTTTTCTTTTTTTTTATGGAAAAGAAACGGCAAACGAGCGTACGGGTCACCTGATGGTAAGTGATCACCGCCGCCCACGGCCCCGTGCAGCACCAGAGGAGACAGGACAGCCCTCGCCTCTTGGAATCCGTCCACGGATTCCAAGAGGCGCGGGTTCAAATTTTTATACGTTTTTAAATTTAGAATTTTTCTTTTCTAAGTGTGGAATAACACTTTAAAAATAGTAAAAATATATTTAAACGTGTTTTAGAATATTTATGTTCTTTTTAATTTGTATGTGTATGGAAGTACTACTTTTTTTAGAAAACGTACAAAAATGTTGCATATAGTTAAAATCGCGTCCTTTTCGAAACCGTTTATTTTTTTGTTGTCTATGACAATTTTTTTCTTTCTTAAGTGATACTTTAATTATTTAAAAACATTTTGAATGTTTTGTAATTTCACTGCATAATATTATGATTATATCTAAGCGAGCTTGCGTCTCCCCTCTCTCAACGGGATATAGGTACTTATTTTAACAGTAATATATTTTTATAGTAATGGTATATTTAAATATTTCTTGTATATACTATACTTTTTGTTCATTCATTATACGCGTGTCGGTTTCTCTCTAAATATTTCGTGAATAACGGCACAAAGACACTGTCGTGGGTTCGATTCCTACTGGGAGAATGAAATATTTAATATTTTTATTTCCTCGTTGTCATAAGGAGTTTAAAAACAGCGTTCAGTTACACCACTCAACACGCAATGCTTCAAGAATTTGAGGGAAAGTCGAAAACGAAATTCTTAATGGGGTAAATCTGAGTTCACATCTAGTGTTAAGACACTCCGTTCCCTCTGCATACCTTAAAAAAAATATTTTTTTCATGTTTTAATTATATTTTTCTAATAAATTATTAACGGTCTGCTTGTTAACTTTCAATGTTTCGAAGAACACAAAATACATTTAAAGTAAACAAAGCCATTAGTGAAGCAACTACTGTTTTCTAATCTAGAAGCTAACATCAAACAACTACGTGTTTTTCATTCGAATGGGAAGCAAAAGTATTGGCAACATTAGATTAGTGAACTCCCCGCGGACCAGAACTGTAGTTATGTTTCGTAAAACTCATTATACTTATTACTCCACTTTTCGAGTGAGACCCGTTTGTTTGCCACTTTTCCGATATCGATATGCAAAATGTTTTATCATACGTTTCATTTATCAAAGGAATATCATTTACGTTTACATTTTCGATAATGTTTATATATTTATAATTCAAGTCAAATTTCATATTTCATCGTTTGATATTAAATCTACAGTATTTATTGTGAAGCTTAACTTTTAACTTAACACTTGATATCAAATAACTGTCACACTCACGGTTACAGTATATATAGTAAGATTTTCTAAAATTATCACATTACCATCTATATTATAAATATTCTTAGCATAGACTTAATAAGTACTTCTCGGCATCTGACGGCAACTGTCCTCGGCGGAACTCTCGCTCCGGACATTCTTCAATTTAAGCAATAAAATTCACATGTTAGGAGACGAGAAGTACACAATAGATATTTTTTTTATACCACGATGGTGGCAAAACGCACGCCTATGGACGCTTGCGACAGCAGGGGCATCTCATGCGCCTCGCCGACCCTTTAGAAATCTATTTATTCCCCTCTTGAAGAAATCTATATTGTAGCTCACAGGGAAAACCTCGGCAGTAAGTTTATTCCACGATCAGATGGTCCGTGGGAGAAAATTTCTCTGAAACCGAACTGTGCCATTGTAGCTCCAACGCGTGAGCGTGAACTCGCTGTCGATGGCGCGCGGTGAGATGATAGAAAGTGGCAGTGGGCACCATGTTGGACAAGTTCTCGGAACACGATCCATTATACAAGCGGTAGAGCACGCGAGCGGTAGACATGCTATTAGCAATCCGACAAGAATAGTGTTTACTTGAAGATTAATAGATTAAATAAAGTATTTTGAGGATTTAGAGACGTTTGTTTACGTACATTATATTTACATGTCATGACATGTAAATTACATACCTACTAACTTACATGTACATAATTATTATTTTTATATTTATGATCAGTTTTCAAATAGCGTTCAATTTGAGTTTTACAATATAATAACTATATAATAAAAACATAATAATCATGTTACATTAATATTGAAGAGACTCATGTGAAATTAAAAAGAACTAGCTATTATCAATGTTACAAGTTTTATTACAGTAGGTTTCTGTTCTGCACAGTAGTGGTTGTGATGGGAGAAAGGTATTCCCGTTAAAAATACAATTATATTTTCACAGGAAATCTATGTAAATAATTTAGTTCAAAATGTTTGAGTTGTAGCAATTTTACAAAACGTAAAAAGTTATAAAACCTATGTTTAGCGCAGCCCTACAGCCTGCAGGTAATGGAAATACCGATTAAGCTAGCGACTCCTTGTCTCTGAAGGTGTTTTATTCAGCTGTTTAAATATTACGTAGATGCGTATTGCCATAATACTAAAGACGGAAGTGCATTACCGCGGGCTATCAACATGATAAAATATATATTTTGAAGCCTATCACTGTAAACACGATAGTTTGTGGTTCAATGGCCTTTCCAGAAAATAAAATTATTTCACAAGATATAGAATAATATCAAAGTAATATCGAAAAATGTTCTCTTTTCTCAAAGATAAATAATAGAAATGTTAAATTTACTTAGATGTTAAGTAAGTAATGGTTTTTGTTTCATTGTAAAGTGTTATATTTTATTTTTTGGCAATTATATAGTAAATAGAAACTATTATTAAAAATATTTAACAACAAATTGAAACAATTTATTTCAGGGTTTTGTTGCACAAATCATGCTCTATGTTAAAATCTAGAAGGAGAGTACAAGAGGGAGATCTTACTAATTTCTTTTACCTTTTTTCTTTCAGCAATTAAAGTTTTCCTTTTAGTTGTCAGAAATCAACTTATTGTTATAAGATATAAGTTAATGAAAATTTAAATTATACCAAATCATACATAAATAAAATCTTTATATTTAACTTTTATAAAAATCCTTTTGTTATTCGACTAAACGACTAATTGCGAGGATGTTGAATCATTTTAGAAATATATTCAAATTCTCATTCATACTGTTTCCATACAAATATATTGTATTTGTGATACAAATAGGTACATATGTCCAGACATTTGTGTTACTGTATTAATCAGAAGAATTTTATATTTAAAGAAAGCTTAATAAATATTTCTGTAGGCCTGTTATGGCACAGGGCCATGTGACTGTAAACGCGACAGACTGTGAGTTCGATCCACACTCGAGTAAATGAAATATTTAATATTATTGATATTCAAGCATATATTTGACCTGATAATCTATATGACTGTGGAAATAACTGAAATCCAAAGTATTATGATTAACTTTGAGCCAATCGCCATTTATAATGTTTTCCTACCAAACTTGAATGCTCTACATCTCACGAGACACATTTGTCGTCGACGGTCATATCTCACACATCCATATAAATATCCCATCAGAATTCGCTTGTATAAAAGGAGCATCAATCACATACAAACGCGTCGATCAGCATAACTCTGTGAAAAAGCTGTTTTCTCGTAGTAACGGCGCTACTCCCGAGTGACTTTGATAAATTATTCGCTTTCCGAACGATTTTGCGTCTTTGTTAACTAATTGTATATGACATATCTGCTCTGTTGCTCGCGCTCTTACACACGTAGAGTCCTGTCAGGGCGCAGGGGCACAATCGTGCGACTGTAAACGGTAGAGGTTGATTCAGCAAATAAAATACTTCATGTTTATTTTATTTAGAAACTACGACTTTCTTAAATTTACAATGTCAGCCTATCTCCTAATGTTTTAGCATACTTGTTGTACTCTCATATTACTCAAGCAAGCTCCTCTTCTTTATTTTTGATTTTAAAAGTCTGAAAAGTGGTCCTGAGAGTAGAGTAGAGTGATGGTCATAAGTTTGATACTCATATAGTGAAATGTTATAAGCTGACGATGTATTACATAAATAAGAAGCTATAGAAAGCGTTGTCAGCAACACACACATTCATTCACTCACTCACTCAGCTTCACGCTGTATCCCGCACATGGCAGTGTAGGCAGAGGGAACTTGGGAACCTAGTGTTAAGACACTCCGTTCCCACTTCCGTTCCCCACTTTCCGCCGAATTTGAGGCATTACTAAAAAACTAAAGAAAGTCACATTCATATTTTAATATAATATTATAGTTTTAGGTAGTATTTTTATATAATTTTAAATTAATTTATACTTTGTACTATAGTTTTGATTTATATTTAGTTAGCTTGTATAATATCTGTTTTTTAAATTCACTTTTTGATTTGTTAATTTTTTAATATTAAAAACTGTTTTTGCCTCACAGCCACACGCATTTATTAAAAATATATAAGATTTTATTAAGTAACTTGTAGAACTTGTTTTTGTTTAACCTATCTTTATATTTCATGTACTTACTTGTAACGTGTTAATTTGTAGTTGTTTGCTTTCCCAAATAAAATAAATAAATAAATATAATGCCAATATCGGAAATAGTCAACGTACTGAAACCTAAAAAAAACACAACTCTCACAATTTAACTTAAATAAGTAAATCGTTCAATTTAAGACAAACTCCGGTTTAAAGTTTAAGCTGAAAACAAAACAAAAAAAATAAACGATTTTAGCTCAGAATTCTTATACAAGTAAAGTTGCTATGCAATGCACAAATGCGTGTTTTATAGTGAAAATAAAAACATAAAACAGACTACCGAAAATATTAATTAATCAACTGAAAATAATAAAATTTACTGTAATACATGAGCTACTATAAGTAGATATGTATATCTAAAATTTATTATCTACAGTTCTCTACGTACAGTGCATTTCAAAGATATATAATAGTGGTAAGATGAAATCCCACGGTACCTCTTTTTCATTAAATATACTTAATATAATGAGAACACTAACGATCAAAATTAATTCACACGGCACTAACACGAGACACGTGAAACTTCAATTAGGTCAGTTACTCCTTATCTACTCACAATCATATATTAGCGTACTAATATATGTATCAGTACGCTAATATATGAGTATATTTTGTCTATATACAAAAGAAGTTCTTTTTATATTATATTTAGCGATATTTAAACAGTTTTTGTTGAATATTCAAAAATTACACGGAACATCTTACTAAACCTCATTACTTTGCACAAATAACGAAAGTATATAAATACCTATAGACTCTATTATTGCTTTTTATGATTTTACATATATTAATAAAATAATAATAACGTAATAACTACTTAAACACAATCCGTACTGAATATAACGGACAAAGGAAGATATTGTATTCAGAAAAATCTTAATAAAAAAATATGTCAAACAAGTATTTTAATCTTTAACGATTTCTGAGATTTACGGATATTTTAGTAATGCTAAAAGTTTTATTAACGAAAATGAATTGTTAGTAGAGAGCGCTTGAGCAGATTTACAAGTAACAAAATCCTTGAAAACATGGGTGATTCATTTAGATTGTCTAGCGCGTGACAGAATCGATTAAGCTGTCGCAATTTTACCTTCGTGGTCTTTAAATTTGCTTTTAAAAATTAGTACTGTAAGGTAATTTCCATTTATTGTATTTGTATTTAAGATTGTATTTGATGGTTGATCACTCTTTACATTTCAAATAATAGGCCAATGTTGTGAATGATTGAGTTTTTAACAATTAAATCATAAATTAGATACGTATAGTACCTGTACATAATGTCTTAAGAGGCTGCTTGTATTATCTGTGGTTAGGCGCACTCACGTACTTAGTACGATCGCGGAAGCGTATATTTAAGTTGTAAAAATATTCAGAACGCATTCTGATTTAATGAAAATCGTGAGCCGGTATTACTAGTTTTTATTGATTTTACTAATCATAATATCTATCTCAGCTTACCGATGTGTCGGGCTGTCATCATCTTGAATGTGAGAGGTCACATTCGAGATGATGACAGCCCGTTACATCACTATTAGCTCAAAATGAAAACGTTAAATTAGTTAAAAAAATAATTGTTTTTTTTTTATATTTATAAGAAAAAGCTGCTGAAAAATCGAACAGTTACAAAGTAGTATTACTGTTTTATTTCATACAATAATACATAAATTACTGAATAATAAATAATTAGTAACTAAATAAAATAGTGAATAAGCCTCGCAAACTTAATCTCATAAAGTTTTAGAAATCACGTGTCCTCTGACCTACAATTATCAAATTGAAACGGGATCCTTAGTATGTGAGTCCGACTCGTACTTGTCTGGTTTTTAAAACTTGAGGAAGTCGTCTTACTAAGGCGTGGTGTCAAAGTAACAATGAAGAAGTCAATAGAACCGTTTAATTTACATAATGATACAGCGGTGGTTTAGACATAGAGTTGTTATATATCATAGCTAGCAACAAATTTGTCCATGCTTTTACTGAAACATGAAACAATCAAATTCTAAATAAGGACGAAAACTTTACGCGAAAAGAACGTGACTTTATCTCTGAGTTAAAAAATTGTGGAATAAAATCTCTGTGAAGTATATATTTAGAAGTATTTATCTTGGTACTGAATTAAACATAACCTATTCTTTAACATAGTAAAGTTTTGATTATAATAATAATTGAGGATTCGATCCCAACTGGAGGAGAATTATATCATGAACATGTCTATTGCCTCGCTTTGAAAATGAGGCAAATCGCAGCGTTGAGGTCTAATCTATACGCAATGCCTCCAATATACATAAATTAGTCTGTAAATTGGGAACGGAAGTCTCTTAAAAAGAACGGAATACCTTGACTCTAGGTTTCCGGGTGTTCTCTGTCTATCGTGCTAGCATTCTCTACCAGCCAACCTCGTCAGATGGGAAATCTAATGGTAGGTGTACAAACGAAACGAAACATACTTATACACATATATAATGGTACATACATACATGCATACATACATACATACATACATACATACAAATATATATACATACATACATACATATATACATAGATACATAGATACATAAATACACATATACATACATACCCATATAAACACATACTCGTATACCAATAAATACGATATAAAATGATAAAAACAAATCCACATATAAATACAAATACAAAACCATAATATATTATTATTATATAAACTACAATCACTGCATTATGACTTCGTGAAAAATAATTCTTTCACTCGGCGCTTGAAAGCCTCGCGGGAAGGAGCTCTTTTAATTTCTTTCGGCAAGTCATTCCACAGCATGACTCCTGCAACTGCAAATCAGTTGGCCATGAAATCAGAAGTGTGACTGAAAGTAGAGAGCGTGAGATTGGATTGGGATCGCTAGAACTTATTATGGAAGTCGGAAAGGAATGAAACCTCAGAGGATAGGTAGGAAGGAGCGTTAGGATTAAAAAGGATGTATGTAAATATAATAAACAAAGAACCCTAGACTTTCTGCGATCAGCTATCGAAAGCCACACAAGCTGCTTCCTATAAGACGATATATGATCATACTTGCGTAAGTCTAAGTTTGTTTAGGAGTTCTTTATTCCTATCCAAACCACAAGCATCACCATAGTCAATAATAGGAAGCAACAAGGTGCTAACCAGCATTGTCTTTGTGGTAACAGGTAAGAAATTTTTTAACCGCATCATAGAGTGCAGGGATGCGTATATTTTCCGCGAAACTTCAGTGACATATGCGCCCCAAGACAATTTATTGTCAATAATTAGACCCAGATCCTTCACAGTGCTAGAGAAACTGATCACTGTGCCTTCATATTTCAGATCAGGCAAATTTTGACCATCAAGTTTCATTAATTGTCGTGAACTGCCGACAACTATAGCCTGACATTTATTGGGATTGACCTCGATGCCATGTTTTAGAGACCAAATTGATATTTTTTCTAGGATTTTTTTAAGCGTTAATAGCTTCGGAAATGTGATCCACGCTAGAGTGCACATAAAGCTGCAAGTTCTCAGCATAAAGATGGTATCGAGAAGGATACCATCTAATGGAAGTAATAGAGTTAATGAAAACTGAAAAAAGTAAGGGAGATAAGGTATTATTTACTATATGTTACGATAAAGCTTAAAAAGAAATATATTTGTCACCTGAACGTACGTTATTATATGTCATATAATTAATTACGATCAATTCGCTATTAACATCGCAATACATTGATAACATTGAATGTAATTGCTTAATTAATAATAATTCTATTGTATTTTCATAATAAGTCACAGATGGAGTTTTTTGAAATATATTTCTTAGTGAAATTGCTGCTGAAAATTTTCACAGCATTATAATTTTTTAAAAGTATTCGTGTATAGGCTTACATCGATACAATTATAATTCGATAGTAAATTGAAACTCGAGCTTGAGCCTAGAATTGGCTGGTGTGTTTGATCATAAAACCAAACCATTTCGGGGCTTTGTAGGTGGCTCGTGCAATACTTCGCAAACTGAAAGTGTTTTCCATTTACAAAATATACACACTGTTGGAAATGTTACGAAATTTTTGGAGAAAAAAAAAACTCTTGAGTAAAAAATAAAAAATATATATACTAATAAAGGTTGCAATATTTGAAGAAAAATGTACGCGACAGGTTGTAGGTTCGATTCCCATTTGAGGAATTAAAACGTTTAATATTTCATCGCTCAGAAACGGAAATATCGCACAAGTTCCTTTTACCTACTCTGCGGTGTGCGGGATACAGCGTGAAGATAAAAATAAGTGAATAAAAACAGTTGGTCTAAAATAATGCCATGGAGGCCTGTCGTGGCGCAGCGGCACAAGCAGACAGGTTATGGATTCGACACCCCTCGAGGAAATTACATATTTAATATTTTCAATTTAAATATTTAATGTTTAATTTCTTCGCTCTGGGACTAAAGTAAAAATCGCGGTGTTGAGTTCCGCCATTCAACACGCAATGCCTCAAAAATCGGTGGAAAGTGGGGAACGGAAGTGGTACAGAGTGTCTTAACACTATGTTCCCAAGTTCCCTCTGCCTAGCCTGCCATGAATAAAGCGTGAAGCTGAGTATTAAAAATTTAAAATAAAAATTA
>DWMZ01002080.1:0-14735 GCA_018249855.1 Eueides tales michaeli | reverse complement strand
ACAATATCTTTTTAGGTGTCAATTGCGCAAATCGCCTATAACCTCGCAGTGTAATCGAGATAGATAAAAAATCGTTTGTCAACCTCGGTTTTTACTAGGGATGTTCAGACGGTCATATTTTTTGTGTTTATTTAATAAAACAGATAGATCTGGAGTAGGGCGGGGCCATGACTTACTGGACAAGTAGGTTGCCAAAATTATTAAATTATACATATATTTTTTTTCGATGTTTTTGTAGGCCGGAATTGAATTTACACTTGTCAGGTTTAGTTTAAATTTGCTATTAGAAATTTATATCGATTTCATTTTATGTTGTATTTTTTTTAATTTTAAATAACATTTTATAATTAACTTTTTATTAGTTTTAAAGCATTTATTATTAATCATTTATGGTTTTGACGTTGAGTTCCTCTTCTCAACACTCAATACTTGAGACAATTTAGGTGGAAATAGAACAGTTTATCTTGACTTTTCTTGAAAAATTACACTTTGTTTGGTCAAAATACTAATCATTTTTAGTTTAAGAACAAAATTCTAGCCAATGTTGTAAATATTTTTAACAAAAAATGTAATAATAATATTATTTCATACTTCAATGCTATATTTCTTTAAGGTTATAAAAAATTTAATAAAATATAATCTGTTAATAGATACTCATTACCTATCAGTAAATTACTAGCAGAGTTATATTAGCGAATGTTAACGAATTAAAAAAATGTAAATTTATAAATCTTTGAAATGCGATGGCGAATATTATAATATACAAATAAATTTAATACGTTTTTTGCTTTACTATATGCGGGGTATAGCATATAAAAAAGACCTACATTGGGTATACAGAGGGAACCTGGGAACTATGTTTTAAGACACAACGTTCCCTTTAAAATACTTCCGTTTACAACTTTCTGCCGATTTTGGGGCCAATTAATTCTTTACCAGCTTAGAGAATATTAAATATTTTATTCATCAAGTGGGAATAGAACCCAAAACCACAGATTCTCATTCTCACTTGTTTGCTTCTGCGCAACGACTGGCCTTAAATTTTGATTAATTTTCCTATAATACATATACTATAGAAAAACATTTTCTAACATATTAGAAAATAGAATAATACGGAAATATACATTAAATAAAATATATTTTTCATACCCTTGTTTAAATAGTTTAAATAGTTAGTAGCTATAAAATAATTAAGTTATATCAGCTGCCAGGCGGATGCCTGCCTGCTCTATTTACCCGTGACCACGGACTGCTGTAGAGTATTCGAAACTTCAGTTTCCAAAAATATATAGAAAACAGTACATGCGGTTAAATTTGTTTCATTTAAAATATGGAATTATCGCGAAAATCAAAGTCATGTTTTAATTGAATTTTATAAGTATTTTGTTTATTTATTTGCATTTGGTATAGATTCTTTTAAGCCATATATTGTTTTTTATATTTCTTGAATATTCTATAATAGTGTTGATGAAATTCATCGAGGCTAGGCCAAGTTCAGATAATTTCAAAGGTCGTACAATTGTTAACGGTTGATTTTTTAACAAATTAGCTACTTTATATTGAATTTTGAAGTAAAACGGCATTGAGTATTTAATTATATAATTTATCTAAACGTATTAGAAGATTTTGTCTATAATTTATAGGAAATATCAGTGTTATTGATTTTTTTACATTATTTTTTGATTGTTGGATCTTTATCTGTATCTTCTATGTCATACGAATATTAATCCTTAAAAATATTAACATAAAATGGAGATTATTGTATAATCTGTCAACGCTATAGATAAGGGTTCGATTCCTACTCGAGGGCCCCTTTGATAAAAAGACAAATGGTAGCGTTAAGTACTGCCATTCGAAACGAAATATCTCGAAAATTAGATTGGTCCAGACTTGGAGAACGGAGTGTCTTAACTTAACGTTAGGTTTCCAGCGTTAAATAAAAACAATATAACTTAGTCAAAATATATAAAAAATAGTATTAAAGTCGTCAGCTCTATGAAACCTATATAATAAAACCAAGTTTTTATCGGTTGTACTAACCTTGAGTGAGGTGACGCAAATTGGTTGAATACGGTAATCTTATAGAGATATATTTGTATGTATTTGCATTATTTTAAATTAAAACCTGAATATTTTTGAAAAAGAAGTAAAAATTGAGACTTTTGGCTATAAATGTGCAAAATTTTTCAAAATTTGAACAAAAGATAGTATGTGTTTGTAAACAATGGTTATGGGTTTAAATCTCATTAGAGGAACGTTTTTTTTTTCTCCACTCTGAAACAAAATGCAGCGTTAAACACTGCTAGTTAGTTAATCTTGCCCGCAGTAAACGACACTCAAAATATCTTAACACAAGATTCCCTCTGCCTTTCTACGTGGATATAGCGTCGACTTTAAAAATTTAATAAATATGCGAAATTAATACAAGGTCTTATAATAAGTTGTGCATTTTGCAATGTTTAAAATGTTCTGCTTAGTTTCTCTAAAAAATCTTAGCCTTTTCTTTTATTTGTACTATAGTAATTGAATTATAATAGGCCTTAGGCCATTGAGGAACAGCAGCATAGTGTCTGATTGTAACGGCTCTGGACTCGACTTCTATTCAAAATTTGCCTTAAACGAACCGCGGAGTGCCGCATTTAATGACGGAAATATCAATATATTGAATATGTTTCAAATTTTTAAAATGGAAGGAAGTTTTTTAGCTTTCACCTAAACAAATATCTAGAAAGTTAAAATTTAATGTTTCTGGCATTTATATATTGGTAACAGTGATGTTCTTTTATATATATTGTCTAACCAATCGCAATAGTCAGATCTGTCAAAAGCATATTTAATTAATAACATTATGACATTGATAAAGAAACAGAAAATCACTTATTTATAAAGAAGATCCTCATTATAAATCTTATTTATAGCAAATAAACAACATGAAAGTATCACAAGTAAACCGAAATATATCAAAAACTGAAACAAATCAAACAATACTTCACTTTAGAATTAGATCAATACATAATCGATCTATAATTTTACCGTCGCGCGCGCACTCATTGTAACGTCTTCGCCGGATGTTCCGCCATTGCTCGCTCGACCGTTCCAAATTTAAAACGGAGTCGTTTCCGGTGACGTCACCGTCCGCCATTTTGTCCTGCATTGTCAGTTCCATGGGAAATGGGAGCGAATAAAATGGATTCCCCCTAGGATGTTTCGGGCAGTATTTTTTTTGTTATGTGGCTTTTTAATTGAGATTGAAATGATTACGCTTGTAATTTTTTGTTGTTATCTTCCATTTTTTTGTTTTGTAAGATAATTACTTACAATTTTGATTCATGGGGCTCTCACAGCGTGTGATTCTAAACGCGACGGTTTTGGGTTCAAATCGCTGTTGGGGGTAATAAGATTTTCCTCACTTAGATAAGAAGACAAAACCGGCGTTGACGCATGCAACGTGGTAATGTTGCAAAGAATCATGTCAAGTCATACTGGAAGAATTGACGCAATTTAGGTAATGGAGTGTCCTAACACTAGATTCTCCCTATTGTCTGCAAAAATTAAATCATTAATATTTTTACATTTAAATGCAAAAGTATATATTTTTTTTATTTCGATTAATATTTTTTTAGGAAAGTATAAGTAAATGTTGCATTTGTTTACGGAAGGAAGACCTAGATTCCAATTTCCCAGACAAAGTTGACTGAAGCGTCTCAGATGTAAAAAAAAGTTTAAAAAAAACGTTACAAAACAAACAACTACAATTTTATTATTTTCTTATAATGAAGCAAGGAATGTGGTGTTCTTCATTTCATCAACGATTGATTTTTTCATTGTTAAAAAAATATTTAACAGAAATCCTTTCTATAATAGTTTCCTATACGCTTATATTTCGTACAGTTTTATATTTTCTGTCTCCAAATATATTGTGATTATTGAAGTCAGACATTATACTCTCATAATCACTTTATACTTAAGAAGTGCGCAGCCTTCTAATATAAGGCAGTATGAGAAAGAAAATAATTTATGATAGAACTCATCTTATGAATGGTCTATATAGTCTGAATTTAAGACATTGTGTGTTAGCTGGCGTAACTTAACGTCGCTATATGTCTTTACTGATACGCTCTCTGTCAAGATATATAGCGACGTTAAGTCGATAAGAAAATAAAATAAAATGCTTGAGAACTAATTATTCGTTCACAGTAACGAAACGGTCGACAAAATAAGGATTATCACAAAAAAGTCAATGCGTAAACATTCCGATTGAGAGAAGAAACCAGTGTTCTTGTACTTGTATTGTTCTATTCTATCTTACATGTTAAAAACAACTCTATTAACACTTGAAGTCATCCACTACTAGTTTACATTACTTTAAGCAATATTGTTAGAAGTCAAAGCTTCGATAGGTATTTTTTTTTAAAAAATCAACAATTTCTTGACGTGGGGACAAAGCCGTGGGATTAAATATTTTCTTAACATAATGGGAACAAAGTGCTTTAATTATATTTCCCCAGGTTCCTTCTTCTTCCGACAGATCCAGATTATATAACAAGTGCATAATAAGATATGAAAATATAAAATAGAAGTGAAATATCTCTATATTTTTTCTCTATATTTTTATTCCCGCAAAATAAGAAAAATGTATAGAAACAAATAATTTTATTATAGTCTGTAAGTTTGTGCGAACATTTATTACAGTGGCCATAATGATTGGAAATGGTAAACAGACCGCTAATCGCTGCGGTTTCACTAGTGTTGTGTAGACTCTATCGTTTCCTTTTTTAATTTTTATATAAAAAAATATAGCGATTATCATCTTTTCAATCTCATGTACCCACTCGTTGATATAATGATAAATTAGATAATATGAAGAGAGAGACTGTAATAATTCTTAATTTTTTTTCAAATGAAAATTTATTGTTTTTCTTGTTAAAATGTTTAATATTGCAAATGAAGGTGAAGAAAGTGTGTAATCGTAATATCAAAATTTGCTAAGGAAATCAAATCCTCAAATATAGTAATCATTTATATATTTCATTACACTATTTATATTTATTTTTCATCTTACGAAAATAGAGACGTTTTACTAGGTTCAGTCTTTCCTATATGAAAAAAGAAAAAATATATCGATAATTAAAAATACAATATCGAGTATATGTTTTTTTTGTTTTTGTAAACGCACATCACTTGTCAATTGGAACAGCAGCTTCTACTTGGAATTAGAAAATTCAATATTGAATTTCGATTTTATTTATTATTTTTTTCAATAATTCTATTTCTGATCTGACCGATAAAGATATTATAGAGTTATTTATTTGATCATTACTAGAAAAAAAACTAAGCCTAAATATCTTTGAATTGGTTAATTTTAATGTGTTTTAAGATCAACGTTATATACCGCTGGCAGGGTAGGCAGAAAGAATCCAGTGTAAAGTCTCTCTGCTTACCACTTTCAATTCAATGTGGTTGACATCTGTCTGTTGAGTGTCGATAATTGACGACCCACTTTGTCTTGTTACCAGTGCGAGAAAATAAAACCATTTTTTCCCCCAAATGAGAACCAAACCCATAACCATCGCGTTTAGAATCGAATGATGTGTCAAGTAATTTGACAAAATATTGTTTGACAGAAAAAACAAAGTGACGCACCACTCCTATAAAGTATTATTATATTTTATAGAAAAAAAAATGATAATTTTGTCTGTTTGTACTGTTAGTGGGTCAAACCGCACCTGTAACGTACCCTAACCGCAACCACCGATGAGGAATCTCATTCATATTTTATATCATTATATTACAATCGAATGTGATGTTATAAAATCGATTATGTATCGATTTTATAGATAATTTTTATTATATTATAACTATATTTTAATCTAAAAAAAATTAAATAATCTAAATAATAAAATTATATTGGATAATGGAGTGTCTTAACACTAGGTTCCCAAGTTTCCTCTGCCTACCCTGCCATGTGCGGGATACAGCGTGAAGCTGAGTAAGTAAGTATTTTATACATTTTCTATAACTACAGTCTTATATCTATAGTTTACACATACAGCTTCCGTTGTGTAAGAAAATTATACATGATGAGTAAATGACACAGAAACTATTACTCGGAAACCTGGAAACCTAGTGTTAAGACACTCCGTTCCACTTACGTTTCCCACTTTCCGCCTAATTTTGAGGCATTGCGTGTTAAGTGGCGAAACTTAACGCTGCGCTTTTGCCTTATTTCCAGAAGAAATGAAACATTAAATATTTAAGTTGAAGATATTAAATATTTCATTTCCTCGAGTGGGTATCGAACACACAACCTGTCGTTTACAGTCACACGCTTGTGCTACTGCGCCATGACAGGCAAACTATTTAATATATTTAAAATAGCCTTAAGTCTTTCTGACAATCTGATGTAAAAGATTGGCGTTGAGTTCCGTCAAATAAACAGGCAATGCCTCCAGAATTGGGGAAAATTGGTAACGGAAGTAAATTTAATGGGAACCAAACAGACTTTTTAGCTATAATATTAGTATAGAAGTTGAGATCGCGGTAACGTCAAACCACTCATTTACAACGGTAACGTCGAGTCTGCGTAGACTTGAGCTAGACTGTAATTTGACGAATTAGGTCTATTATACGCCTGGAGCCAATCATTATTTTTATCACAATCTATTTACGATAATATTACTTATTTCTTAAAATAATACTTATTGTTATATTTCTATGTATTTATAATATGACTTGTTATCATCCGTAACTTTGCTTAAACGTACTAAAGTAAGACGTAAAAATTTAAAAAAAAAACAGTTTTTTTTCGTTTTTGTAATAATTTTGAGAAATTCTTTCTTAATGTTCCGTAAGCTCTTTCTAAGTCAAGTAGTTTTGTTCATGCGTTATTTTTCAGTTACACTATACTGGAAGACTTTTATATATTTTAGAAATATGTATGATTAAGGGAAGGGAAGGATTAGAACTATATCAACATTTTAATATAGCTCGTCTCTTGGCTTTTAAGGAAAAATATTAAAAATATAACATTAACTTCGTGGTCACAGTTTTTTTGAACGGAACGGAACTCAACACCGCAATTTATTACACTTATGCCTAAAATTAGCTAAGCATATAAATAATTATAAGATTTAATGCAACAAAAGGATGGTCCTTTGAAATAATAAAACCGACAGTACATTTAAATAACGGCAATTAACTCTAAAACACATATAAAAGATATTAACAAACTTCCTTATAGATTAAATGTTAAAGTTTTATAAACTATACCTTGTGGGGAAGACTTAAGAACTTTTAGGGAAAGGGTTAAAAGGGGTTGTTTCTTGTAACGGAACTAAACACCTGTTGGCAGGTCATCTAAGTATGATGACCTGTGTGGGAATATTGCTTAGAGATATATATATTTAATATTTTCATTTCTCCGCCCTGGTAGCATTCCGCAGAAAATGGAGAATAGAGCGGAGTTTCTTAACACTAGGTTCACAAATTCCCTTTGCCTACCTGCCATGTGTAAGGAGACAATGAAAAATATATTACATATTGATTGTGTTATAGTGACACTGTGACTGATTTTGTAGGTTCGATATATACTAGTGCTCACACTGGTCATTCTACTAAAAATACGGGAAAATCAAATAGCATTTTTATATAAGTATCTATTGTGTTTTTAACGACCTTCATCTTAACTAAAAAAACTGACAAAAACCTGTCAACAGTTTCCCGCCAAATCCCCATTCCGTTACAGAGTGGTAATTACGTTTTTTTTTATCTTTCATTGTCATCGCAGGAAGCGACTGCCCTTACACGTGCTAAGTATTTGAATAAAACACAAAAAAAACACAAAGCATTGAACATATGTTTTAAAAGAAAGGTTCGGTAAAATTTAATTTTATAGACTATCAATATCTACTTTAATTTCAAGTGACAGTCCAAATTGGATGTTTATAATCTGTGTTAGAAGTGTCAAATTTATTTTAATATTTTTTTAACTATATTTAAAAAAACTTATTTACTTAATATAAGTTTTTTAAAATATAGTTAAAAAAAATATAAGCTTAATTTTAAATAGATTATTTCCTTATTTTTCTTAAATAACTTTTTTTTCATATTAATCAACAGACGGCTCTCTTTTTTGATGGATTTTGAGATAACAATGACATAATCTACGTAAAAGTTTCCTTTTTTATATTTGAAATATTTGCCGTATTGATATAAATTAATTACAGTAGATGATTACTGTATGTCTATAAATATCGCAATTTTTATTAGAATTACCATTTTAATTTGATTACTACGATAGAAAATATTACGGGCAATGTCTGGCTTTTAATGTCAAATCTTTCTCTTTCAAATCTATCTATAATAACTTTATATTCATACTTTCACTATAAATTCTTAAATATAGATCTTTTTTTATCTATATTTCTGTAACCATCAAACCGGAAGTGACCTCTATAATAGAGCGTGATATCCACGTGCCGTTTATTTGAATAAAATAAAAAAAGTCATTTTCTGTAGCGACATGTGCATAGATAGCTCTAGGGGTTGATTTGGTAGCTGTTTTTTAAATATATTTTATCTATATAATTCAAAAAGCCGTTGGATATTCTACTGAAAACTGTGTGTGCAACTTCAAATACGATTAAAAAAAGTTTTAAGATTTTTTTTTATTTTTTACCAAATGTCAGTATTATATGCCTTTGTGGCGCAGGGGCCACTAGTGATGCGATAGCTGTGAATCTCAGAAAAATCAATATGTTTAATTTTTTTCCCTTCTATTTAAATTAAGTTAAGCTATTCGAAGCCTCGAAAACTAAAACTAAACTCACTTATACAAAAAAACATGAGGGGCACAAGTGGAGAAAGGAGTACTAGGTTCCCAGGTTCCCACTGGCCTAAAACTAAAAAAAGCTTATTACATCAAATTAATCAAGCAATTGTCTTTGTTTTTGAATTCACCAGAGAATTTTAGAAATTGCCGTTAAAATAACTCAATTTTTGAACTCAATTCAGATATATAAATTATGTACGATTATAGGAATCTACCCCTCAGGGCTGTCACTAAAACAATTTGAATATATTTAAATAATTTAACGCACTGTTGTCTATATGTATGTACGGTAACAGTTAACAGGTGGTGAATTTATGTGGGAAATAATTTTGCATGGAATACTTTAGTTTAAATTAACATAGTTGGTACATTTTTTTAAAGTAAATATTTGTGAAATCAATGTTTAATTTTAGTATTTTTAAAAAATAGAGTAATTTTTATATCAATTTTTATCTTTCGTTTTAATCATGTAATGCAATAAAAAAATGAATTAAAAAATAAGTATATCCACATTTATTTTTTAATTAATGTCACTAAAAATATATAATATTACTAAAAATATTTAAAGTAGTTTAACACTTTATATAGACCAGGGTTTACAGAGGGAATCTAATCTAATAGTTTACCTTAGTTTCAAGTGGGGGAACTTTCTCATTACTAGAAAGAAATAGTCCAACCCTTGAAAGTGAGAATTTAAGATACTTTACCTTAGCAATTCGACAGAACATCGAAATATTTAAAGAAAAGACATATTTTACAAGTCAATAATTTAGTACAATATTTATAATATCGATACCACTGTGACAGCCCTGTGGCACGTGCGCAAATTACGTTACGTCAGCTGTTCCTAGATTATCCTTATCCTTTAGATGCAAGTTCAAATCCAACGTTAAAAAAAATATATATGAGATTGTATCTTGTTTCTGTTGTTCATATTGTTGGTATCAATATACCTATAAATTCAAATAAGGGCAATATTTATAATAATCACTTTTATACATAAGAATAATAGCTATAATACATACACATATAATACAATGAGTATGTGGGTGCACATGGTGTGGTAGGCAGGAAGAACTTGGGAACCCAGTATCAAGACACTCCGTTCCGTACCCCACTTTCCATCGAATACATAAAAAAGTAATAAATATATTTTTACTATTTTTAAAGTGTTATTCCACACTTAGGAAAGAAAAATACTAAATTTAAAAACGTATAAAAATTTGGACGAAGCAGGATTTGAACCTGCGCCTCTTGAAAACCATTAAAAAATTTCGACGGAGCTTGGTAAGGACGGATGGCTTAGTGGTCAGAGCGCTTGAACGGTTTTCAAGAGGCGCAGGTTCAAATTCTGCTTCGTCCAAATTTTTATACGTTTTTAAATTTAGTAAGTTATATATGTTTTTAAAAATATTCTTAAATATTTATTTAAAAATCTAAAAATCCTTGAATTGCAGAACAAGATTATTTTAGGCTAGGACTCCAAAAATTAAGTTGCACGCGTTGACTCTAGAGCATAGTTTGGTTATTTTTGTGTTAAATGTCCCAATTCAAAATAATCTACCAAAAAGCGAGAAAAAAAATCTAAATATCTTTGTGTGGAATATGGAACCCGTAATTTTCTTGTTTCCAGTCAGATGCTATTCTACTGTGCCATGACGGCTTCAATAAAGTAAATGACGTCTATTCATGGTAAGCGAGAATATTTTTGTCTAACTTTTTTAGGCTTTACGCTGTATGCCGTATATTTGTATAGCAGAGTAGGCAAAAGGAACTTGAGAACTAAGCCAAGTGCTAAGACACTCCATTCTTATTAGTTTCTGTTTTTTTGACAAATTGAAGTAATGCGTCTCGTGGCGTAACTCAACGCCGCGCTTTGCCTCAAAACTTTGATTTTGATACAAATTGGTATTATCAAACCTACAACCGTCATGTTACCTCTTTGCTATTCCACTATAATATTAAATAATTATATTTATCAAAATAATGATTTTGAATTATTTCAATAGTCAATAGTAATTTTATTTTTTGTCTATAATATCGTTATCCCCGTCTGCTTCTAAGGCGCGTGCGCCGATTCCGTTACATCAGGTGTTACTTAATCACTTTATATATGGAAGTATCTTAGGAAGTACTTTATAGAGGCAAAGATAAAAGGGCTGTAAGGTTAACGATTCTTTTAAAAGGTACTTTCTTCTGGTTTTCGTTTCATAAATGAATTAATGTACTGAAAATAACCATAACTTGTATTTCAATATAGGTATATGGAAAAGAAACTTAATGCTAAGACACTCTGCCTTCCATTATCTAATTTTTGCGTTAAGTAGCGAAACTCAACACCGCGCTTTCTTATTACTAATACGAAAAACTGAAAATGTTTAATTTGCCTAAGTGGCACTCAAGCCCACAAACATCTCATAAATTCACTGTACCTAAATAAAAGTAACCAAGACATATTTTTCTCAATATTTAATATAATCTGTGCAAAAATTGTCAACAGATAAACAAAAAAAAACGTATGTAATCTTGACAGCTAATCCCGTTTTGGCGCGAAGCACGTGTCCGTTACGTCAAGTCACAGGTGCCACCCCCGTGCAGGTGGGTATAACGACCTCTGAGTTCAACGTTCAACGCCTGTTTTTTTTTTTTACTGAGCCACAATTTACATCTTGGGGTAGGTTGGGTTTGACATTTGGTGTTTGACGGTTGAAAGGAAAGTGATAGTTGAAATTTCTTATCTTTTATCATATACATATCTTTGACTTCTTCCTAAAAATATAAGGTTTTCTTATTATTCAATATGTAAATTTTTTAATTTTTTTGTATTTACATTGTATCGTGGCAGGGTAAGCATAGAGAGAACTTGAGAATCTAGTGTTAAGACTCTCCGTTCCGTTCCTCATTATCTGGCAAATTAGAGACATTGCGTGTTTCGGTGAAACTCTGATGCGAAAGCGAAGCGACCACAGTTTTGAAAGCAAAATGAACAGCTTACCGGACGCCGTACTTTATCATATTACAACCAACTAAATTTTATATAATTTTATCTATTTGAGGTTGAGCTCATATTCAACACGTAATGCCTCAAGAATTCGGCGGAAAGTGGAGAACGATAGTATCTTAATGGGAAAGAAATGTCTAATTGGGTTCCCAGGTTCCCCCTACCTACACTGCCATATACAAAATACAATTTGAACCCAATCAAAACAATACAAAATAAAAAAAAATATAATTAAATAATTGTACTAATAGTTACAATATCAATGCAAAACTCTAATATTAGAGCATAAAGTGCTTAACAAGGTCTACAAAAACAAAATCCAAGGCGATGAAGAAATATTACCAGCCAATAATAGCCAACAGTTTTTTCAATGGATTTATGAAAAAATATATACTTGTCAAATCTTGATATCAGTCACGGCCCAGTACTTTGAAGCATTTCTATTAACAAGTGTAAAATACAAATTTTGATTGTGCATTAAAATGTATGAAATGTTTCCATAGAATCAGATTGAAATTGGAAATTTTCTTAGAAAAAATTAATGATATAATTTCTTTTGTTTTTGTCTGTCTCAGTCTGTTTTTTTTGGCATTTTTTTTAGATTTGCACTATATTCTGCATATAGCAGTATAGCGGTAGAAAGAGGGAACTTGAGAACATAGTGACAAGACATTCTGTACCCATTCCGTTACCAATTATTTCGGACAAAAATCTGGGGGCATTGAGTATTGGTTAGCGAAACTCAACGCTGTGGTTTGGCAAAATAAATAAAGCTGAAGAATGTCTGGCACCTTTATTTTGATAGGCATAGGTACAAAGAAATTATTCAACTTTATAATATTTAAATAATATATTTTTAAAGAGAGTCGAGAGTAACCCTGAGTAGTCCCGGGACTTGTGATTCTTCGATTTAATACATTATTTCAAATTATTAAATATTTCATTTCCTCGACTGGGGATCGAACCAACAACCTGTCACTTACAGTCACACGTTTGTACCCCTGCGTCACGACAGGACTGATAGTGATAGAACATTATCAGTACCTTATCACAGGTCATTCACCCCAGTTAATAGCCTGACAAACAATGATGAGAAAAATTTAATTATACAATAGATAATTATTGTTCAATAAACGATGTTTTTTTTTTATATCACGACAGAAGTTTTATTTGTTTGTTTTATGTTTACATGAGCCGTGTCGGTCTTAGATCCTTACTTTTCTAGTTCTTAGCTTTCTATACACATTTCGAGATATAGCGCGGTGGTTAGCGGAGTTTAACGCCGCGTTTTATCTTCTTACTAGATCTAGGAATTGAAATTAATTAATTTTTCCCAGCGGGTATTGAACCCAAAACCAGTGCGTTGTTTACAGTTAGACGCCTCACTGTAACGAATTTTTATTAATTGTTCAATATTTCATATTTGCTTAAAGAAATGAGGACGAATTTGAACCTGCTACAACTTTAGGGATCAGAGGGAAATTGTGACTCTTTTTCTTTTCTCCAATAGATTTTTTTTTGTCTTAATATATTTAAACAATAGAAAAATGTAGGATAAAATAATAGGAACTATAGCATCGTGTCTATATATATATATCATTTTGACATTACATAGTAGCATTGAGCGCTGGCCATGGCCACTTACACATATCGAAAGAATGTCTTTCTAACTCAAGAAGTTGGTCCAAGAACGCCTATAAATAACTGACAAGAGAACGAGAGCCAAGTTTCTATCTTCACAGGCAGAAGAGCAAACAGGCGTGCAAACATTGTACAGGTTGTATCGGAAGTTCCCTTAGACCAAAAGAAGTGAGGCATCCTGGCTTTTACAAACAAGAAAATCTTTTTGGATTTAATTATATTGAAACTAAAATATGAATAAATATGAAACTAAAATATGAATACTGAATATTAAACCAAACAAAATAAATAGTCCAATTACATAAGAAAACACAAATCCAGTTCTTGTATGTCAAGAACATAACCCACAAATTGTCTTTCTCCCACGCCTCCGATACTCCAATGCCGGGGTCGTGGGAACACTAGCATTATGTCATATTGTAATACGTTTGAAAGGAAAAATTACTTTCATTCGTTCGTGTTATGAAGAATTTTTCATAGTAACGCAGTCAATAGCAGCTTCAACTGTGTGATATTATTATTAAATTGTAGTCATATTAAACAAAATGTTTATTTAAATCGTTTATTTTAATGAAAAAGCTATACTACATCTAAATTCGTTGGCCAATGTCTACAGAATCCTCCAAAAGACTGGAACTGTCTTATAAGAACTATATAAGAGCTATATGCTTGGATACAAAGAAAAAATAGCCATGAAATATCGCAGCGTCTCAAATTGGACAGGTTCATTTATTCCTAAAATTTAAATTTTTACTATGCTTGTATTTTCTCTACAGTATGCTTAAAAAAAGCCGCTTAATGAACTTAACTACTTCATAATGATTAAATACTTTATTCACATCAAATGATTCAGAAAATTAAAAGTTAGAGACCTGTAGTGGCGCAGAGGCACATGTGTGCGACTGTAAACGACAGGTTGTGGGTTCAATTCCTACTTGAAGAAGTGAAATATTTAATATTTTCTAATTAAATATAGTTGAAATATATTCATTTCTTTGTTCTGGTAACAAGGGAAAGTTCCACCACTCAACACGCAATGGCTCAAAATCAGTGGAGTGGGGAACCGAACAGAGTGTTTTAACACTAGGTTCCCCCCCAAGTTCCCTATATCTACCCTGCCATATGCGGGATACAGTGTGAAGCTGAAAAAAAAAGAAAATTAAAATAAAAACACCTTCATTATTTATATAAGCTTCAAAGTAATTTTGTTAAATTAACAGATGAGTTGTATCGAAATTCACATTAACCCTCCAATTACGAGTG
>DWMZ01002079.1:0-14738 GCA_018249855.1 Eueides tales michaeli | reverse complement strand
AATTAGAATTATCGTTTGGCAAGAGAGAATGCTGTTTATTAAATATTTTTACTATTTTTAAAGTGTTATTCCACACTTAGGAAAGAAAAATACTAAATTTAAAAACGTATAAAAATTTTGGACGAAGTATACGTACATGTTTTTTTCATGAAGCTCTCTTCGTAATTTGGGGGAATGAATTATCATGTTTTTATACCCCTGGCAAGAAGGCAAGAGCGCGGCGGTAAGCTCCACCACTCTTTAATGTCTTAATATTTGGCGGTGCGTGGAGAACGGAATGTCTCAACACTAGGTTTCCTGTACCTACTCTGAAGCTATAGGTAACAATATTTTTTCCTTAGTTTTCGTATGTGCCTACCCTAGGCTTGAAAAAGCTTATACTAAAGATAATCCGTTATCCATTTTTTTAAATACTTTAAATAAATCCTAACCCAAGCTTTGTTTTGCACAATTATTTCATATCAATAATTTGGTGATTTTTTTTAACTTCCCCTTTATCCCGTATATGGGAGGGTAGTCAAAGGGAACTTGGGAACCAATTGGTCAAATGGTTTAACTGAGGCCTGATGTGGAGCAGAGGCACAAGCGCGCAGGATGCTGCGTGAAACCAAAAAAAATCACGCCCTAGCACTAAGTGGTACCTGTACTTACCTAGTTTATAATTTTCCACTTTCCACCAAAGTAACGGAAATTAATATTGATGTTCATAATACAAGAAAAAGTAATACATACTAAAAAAAATATGACCCATGATTTCACTCGCGTAGATGTATTAAAAATATTTTTAATATAAAATAAAAAAAAAAATATTTTCTTTTTGAGACAATAGTTTGTATGATTAGCAAAATACAGTTTCAATTAGGAAGCCAGCGTCACGCTGTATCCCGCACAATGCAGGGTAGGCAGAGGGAACTTGGGAACCTAGTGTTAAGACACTCCGTTTCATTTCCGTTCCCCATTTTCCGCCGAATCATGAGACATAGCGTGTTGAGTGGTGGATCTCAACGCCGCGCTTTTGCCTTGTTACCAGAGCGAAAAAAAGAAACATTAAATATTTAAATCCTAAATATTAAATATTTCATTTCCTCGAGTGGGGATCGAACCCACAACCTGTCGGTTACAGTCACAAGCTTGTGCCGCTGCGCCACGACAGGCCTCAAGTATCTTTGTACATACATACCTATATCTACGAATATATATCTACTATTTTTAATCCACTGCGTAGATAAATAAGTTATGAAAAAAATATCGACCAAGTATACAAACTGGCGAGTGGGATTCAGGCACGATGGGTTCTGTAACGTTATAGCCTATAGTATTTGTTGTATGAGAGCCCCCGAGAGAGATATACATTTATTTTATTTTGTTTCATTATGTTTGTTGTTATAGCGGCGACAAAAATACATTATGAGGAGAGACAGTGACGCAAGGACACAAAAGTGCGACTGTAAACAAGATAGGCCGCGGGATCGATATCCACTCGAAAAAAAAAAAATTCAATATTTTCATTTTTGGTTATCACAAAGAGAACACGGATTTGAGTTCTCTCAACATCCATGCCACAAATTTGACGGAAAGTGGGGAACGAAAGTGTATCTACAGGGACGGAGTGTCTTGAAACTGATATTTGTAATTAGTTGCTACATGGAGTGTCTGAACAGTGTCTGAACCTTGCCGGGTGCAGGATACAGCATGAAGCTGAAAAAAAAAAACATAATCTAAATTTTAACTATCTCTCAAGTATCATGAGATACAGCCTGGTGAGAGGCAGACAGACAAACGAAACAGCGGAGTTTCAATTCTAGGGTCCATTTCGATATGTAAACCTAAAAAATAACAAATTGACGTTAGTATGCTAAGAACTAAACACGAACAATACTTAACTTAAATCCTAATTATACTCATTTAGCGCGTACATGTACCACGTGAAGTGTTTCGGAGCGTGAAAACATTATATAGTAATCATAATATCTAAGATCAACTACAGTATTTTTCTGTGTAAGTATGCAAAAAGAACGGTCTTATATCAATTCTCGCGATTCTTTCTGGGTTTCAATGAACTGGTGGTAAATTATACGGCGTTCAAAACTTACTCAGCTTCACTTTGTATCACGAATATGGCAGGGTAGGTAGAGGGAACTTGGGAACCTAGTGTTAGGACGCTCCGTTCCATTTCCGTTCCCCACTTTCCGCCGAATTTGAGCCATTGCGTGTTGAGTGGTCCGCTCATTCTACGCCGGACTTTCAAAACTTGTAGCGATATAAAAATATCGCATATTTTACTCCAAATACTGAGATGCTCTCAGTATTTGGAGTAAAATATGTTTTTTTTACAGATTCACGCTGTATTCCGCTCATATAAGAATATGTGAAGACATCTTGAAAATTTAGTGTTAAGTGATTACGTTCCCAATGACTCTCTTTCGTTCCCGACTGTCTCAAGCCGCTTTTTGAAACGTTACCATATCGAAGAAATTAAAATATCAAATATTTCATTTCCTAAGATCAAATCCATAATCTAATACTTTTACAATCACACGGCCAGATTAAAAATACGAGAATTTAAATAGTCGTTGTGGCTAGTCGAGAGGAACTAGTTACACTTCTTCTCTCTGGTAAGGAGACAGTGTGGCAGTGATACTCACCACAAACCATATAATTGTTTAACACTTAAAACTCTTTTCCTACCTACTATATGCGATGTAATAACCCAAAAGTTGTTATAAAATAGAAAATACAAAACAATTTTCGATAAGAGTAAAAACTTAATCAAATACATAAAGTTTTCAAAAAGTTTTTTGCTTTTCCAGTTTCTAATACAGTAATAGGCTGTTAGCAGGCTTAATCTATCCCAACGAAATATTCCCCCCAAATAGGAACCTACCCTATAACTATCACATTGCACTATGCCCCATTGCACCGGAGTGGCATTTTTTTATTATTTATAATTTTATACATACGTCATATTATGATTCTTCGAAATGTGAACATCTATAATTTTATTCGAAGATAATTATTTACCGCGCGTTAAGGATGTAGGCAATAAAAATTAAAAACTTGTAAGCATTATATAAAATTAAAAAAAATGTAGAAATCGGTTGTTTTTATATAAATTTTACATAAAAAAAAATATTTTTTGAGATCTGTCGTGGTGTAGGAACACAAACGTGTGACTGTAAATGTGACAGTTTGTAGTTTCAATTCCGATTGGAGAAAGCGAAATATTTAACTTTTCATTTGAGGTCTGTGGTGGCGCAGCGGCACAAACGTGTGACTGTAACCGATAGGTTCTGGGTTCGATCCCCAGGAAATGAAATATTTTAATATTTTCAATTTAAATAATTAATGTTTCATTTCTTCGCTCTGGTAATAAAGTAAAGCGCGGCGCTTAGTTCCGCCGCTCAACACGCAATGCCTCAAATTCGGCGGAAAGTGGGGAACGGAAGTGGAACGGAGTGTTTTAACACTAGGTTCCCTGGTTCCCACTGCCTCGTGCGGGATGAAGCTAAAAAAAAATCATAGTGTTTGTGTTCTGTTACTCAAGACGGCTCTTAAACTCGACGGAATGTGTTGGGAACACACTAGGTTCCCAGGTTACCAGGGAACCTAGTATTAAGGCCAGCCAGGCCCTCTGCCTACTATGCAGTAGGCAGAGCGAACCTGGGGGGATACAGCATGTCTGCGGGATACTGCGTGAAGCTAAAAAAATGCCTAAAAGCAGCCGTGTGCAAAACACGTGCGTAAAGATTACTTGCAAATAATTATAGTAGCTTCAACTAATATTTGTAATTAGTAACTACGATGAGGATAAACATTGAAATGTCTATATTAGACATTAGTCATATTATTTAGATAGTATGCTCTTGAGATATATATTTATTTGTTGAGCTTCACACAGTATCTGGCACATGGCGCGGTAGGCAGAGGGAACTTGGGAACCTAGTGTTAAGACACTCCGTTCCGTTCCCCACTTTCCACCGAATTTGAGGCATTGCATGTTGGCAGAACTCAACGTCGCGTTTTTGACTTGTTATCAGCACGAATTATTGAAAATATTATTTCTTTCATGTTGTCTAATGAGTAGAGACCGAACTCTCCACCTGTCGCTTTTACAGTAGCACGCCTGTGCCCTTCCGCGACGACAGGTTCATTACTATATATAACTCTATATTATTTTTCTGTTATTCTTTAACTTTCTTTCTTTTAGATATATCTATGTTTTTATAATATTTTTATTACCTTCACTTCTTTTGCCACACTTCCACAATTTTTGTGACGCAGTGTCACGTCACGTTCTGAATAACGGAACTTAACGCCGCGCGAAATGACAATAATTCATTCCCACAAGTGAGATTCGAACGCACTAACGTCATGCTTACAGTGAAAGGTTGTGCCGAGTTGCTGTCATGACAATAGTTTTCTCTCTATTCTATAAAATACTTTTTTGTTCTGTACGATTTTGTTATATAATAGTTGTTGACGTAGAAAATTGATATTGATTGATCGAGTGCAAGCTGGAAGAAAAGGTGATCGAGAATATCGTGTATTGTGAAACACTCCCGTGAGTGCCTATAATATGAAAAAAAAAATGTGATTCTTTATGAATTTGGATCAAGATGTATTTATTTTTTACTGATGTTTTCTTTGATTGATACATGTTTTTTCGTTTAATTTTCGTATGCGTGGGTGAGGGCGGGGGGGAGCCCCCTAGTTTAAACATATAAATATAGTGCGTATTGACTTCCGTCTTAACATCGCAAAATTGTAAAACTAAAGCAAATTTGTGAAATATTAATTAAACGGAACACAGAGAACGGAGAGATTTGACACTATCCTTCCCAGTTCTGTGATCAAAATTAATTAGCCGATTTAAACTGAGTATTCATACCGCGTATTCAATACAATGACGTAAATGTCTGTGCGTACTGTGCATATCTAGTTAGACTTCGCCTTATACAGTATCAATGAATAACGCCAACTACTTACTTTTATACTGTTATATAATTAATTGAGGCTTGACGAGGCGAGCGAGGTGAGTTCGATTCCCATTCGAGGAAATTAAAAATTTGATATTTTCGTTTCTTCACTCTGGTAACAACAAAGAGCGTTGTTGAGTCCGATAATCAACAGGAATTGGCCTACATTCGGCGGAAACTGGGCAACGGAACGGAGTGTCTTAACACTAGTTTCCTAAGTTCCTGCTATGTGCGCGATACAGCGTGATATAATAAATAGGATTTTTTAATTAATGAGAAAGAAAAAGAAAATATTGATTATTTAAAAAAATATATGAGAAGGAGGAGCAGTAGTGTTGAGCGCTCCGCTCCTCGTTTATAGGCATATAGTGTTACAAAAATATTTAAATGTTTTTTTCAGCTTCACGCTGTATCCCGCACATGGCAGGATAGGCAGAGATAACTTGGGGACCTAGTGTTAAGACACTCCGTTCCACTTCCGTTCTCCACTTTGCCGCCGAATTGCCGCGTTTTGCCTTATTACCAGAGCGAAAAAATGAAAATATTAAATATATAAATTGAAAATATTAATATTCCATTTCCTCGAGTGGGGATTGAACCCACAACCTATCGGTTACAGTCATACGCGTGTGCCGCTGCACCACGACAGGCCTCGATTCTAAGAATATAGCGTTAAGCTATAAAAATATTTAATTAAATATTGATTTCTAATATAACGAATATTGACTGCGCCACGACTGGCCTCAGCTATTACGTTACTGTTCATTTTATATAGTAATTATTATAAGTCATTTTAAGTACGATCGTAAACAAATACATACTAATAAAATTACATCGTGGCGTTTTCGAAGGGATTTTTTTACCAGTGAAGCGAAAGGAATTGACAAGCGATTAGCCGTTGTATTCCGGCTTAGAATAGAATCACCCTGGTACTGATGGTGTCGTAAGAGGCGACTAAAGTACGAGTGGGAGAGTCACGTTGTCAGCAATGACAACACGCATGGGCAGACTCGACCGGATTGTTACCACCCCCGGCATTTAAAACCGGCGTTAAGTAGTGGCCTTGGCAACTGCGTGATGCCAGGACCCGGTGTCCATCCACCTTACAGACCGGCAACGCACCTGTAGCCCCTCTGGTGCTACACGGGGCCGTGGGCAGCGATTATCACTTACCATCAGGTGACCCGCACACTCGTTTGCCGTTTCATTTCTAAATATTTTTTTTAGCTTTACACTGTGAAATAAGCTCATGGGTAGACAGACTTTCAGCTGAACTCGAGAGATTACATTCCGAGTAGCGTAACTTAACGCCGCGTTTTTCTTATGACAATAGCAAAGGAATGAAAATATTATTTTTTTCATTTTAGAGAGAATCGAACCCGTAACCCGTCGTGGTAGCGATCACACTTGTGCTCCCGTGTCACGACTAGCTTCAGCATAAAAAATGATATCATAAACATATTGTATAAATAAAGCAAACAATTTAATTTCAAATAAATTTTAAGTCAAACGCTTAAAGTTAATCTCCAGTGCGTCATGTATCATGCACCCACTTATGGTACTTATGGAGAACGAAATGATTATATAAAAAAAAATTTGAGGCCTGTCGTGGCGCTGAGTACCACCACTCAACACGCAATGTTTCAAATACGTTGGAAAGTGAAACTGAGTGTCTTAACATTGAGTTCCTAAGTTATCCTGCCATGTGCGGGTTACAGCGTGAAGCTGAAACAATGACAGGAAGAAAAAAATAATTGTATGGCAATTAACAAATAGTGGGGTACGGAAGTGCATTAATGGGAACGGAGTGTCTTAACACTAGCAAAAAAACAATTACAATGACATAATTGTTTAGAACCTGTCATGGTGCAGTTGACTGTAAACGTGACGGTTGTGGGTTCTATTTCAGTTACTTGAACTATTTTCATTATCTCGTTCTGGTAACAAGATAGACGTGATTGGGTGGAAAATGGAGAATGGAGTGACTTAATATTCCGTGCGTAACCTGCTGTTCTCGGGATACCGCAGAAATTTATTTATTATAAGCTATTAAAGTAAGATTTTTTATGTAATCGGTCTAGCGAAGCACGGCGTTGGGTTACGTCACTCGACACGTAAATTTCCTTCCGCCTTAGGTAAATTAAAAAAAAAGTAGTTTAATCAAGAATCAACACCAGTTTCACTATGTAAATAAATACTCATACATTTGCATACATCAATTGATATATTTAAATAACAATATTTGGTCTTCAAATATTAAGAAAATGTCAACATTGTAATCATTACAAGAACTACAGAAGACTCATCTCGTGATAATTAGTCACTGACCCACTAGCGCAGTGCGTGGGTGGGGCTTAAATGCTTATATATCTTATATATTGTTTTCGGAATGGCGCAGCTTAACACCGTTTTGTCCCAACTATTGTGATAAGAAAAACGCGGTGTTAAGTTATGCCACTTTTTTAATTTTCAACACATTACGTGTCGAGAGGCGTAACTCAACGCTTCGTTCGATACCTGAGTTATTAAATCAACATATTTAGTTAAATAATTTATAGTAATCAGATTCTGTGTCATTGTGGCATAATTTTTTTTCAGCTTTACACTGTATGCCGCATATAGCAGGGTAGGCAGAGGAAACTTAGAAACCTAGTGTTAAGACACTCCATTCCATTCCTCACTTTCGAAACTGAGGCTTTTTGTTACCATAGCGAAGGAATGAAAACAAAAAATATTTAAATTAAAGTTTATTAAGTAAATTTTCATTTAATAATAGTCTTTTTCTTTTTTGACACCAAAAAATTAGGAAAAGTAAAAAAAAAGTAAAAAAAAAATCAGTTAATTTCAGTGAAAAGTAAAACAGACATTTGTAAGATTTAAGAAAATAAACAAATAGATATACAAAAAGCATAATGCAGATAAAATAAAAATTTTTAGGACACGCTCATATATCGTGTTAATGTATTCAGACTTAAATATTTTTTATGTATGTATATAACTATACTGAATTTATTGAGGCGTGTCGTGGCGCAGCGATACAGGCGTGTGCGTCAGCGATACTGTATACGCGACAAGTTCAATCCCACTCGAGAAAATTATATATTTAATATTATCAATGAAATTTTTATTTTTTTTGTCATATCTTCGCTCTGGTAACAAGGCGAAACGCGGCGTGGAGTTCCGCCACACAACACGCAACGCCCAAATTCGGCGGAAAGTAGATGGGACGTAGTGTCTTAACACTAGGTTCCCAACTTCTCTCTGTCCACCCTGCTATTTGGGGGATACAGTTTAATTTAAATATTTTTTGGTATTCTTGGTTTATGTGAATGTAGAATAATTAAAATATTATTAGGGATACGTCCCTAATAATATTTTAGTTATTCTGCATTGATTTAACTATTTTTTTTTCAGCTCAATTGTTTCTCTCTCCATAAAGTCTACATTTTATACAAAATCAATGAACACGGATGCAAAGTTGAGTTTGACAATCTTGTTCGGTGTGTAATCAAGGCCTGTGAAGTACATCTACTACTGACTTCTTGAATGTAGGTTGGGAAATTTGGCTAAAATGTGAGCTTGCATTATATATAAAGGTTTAAGGAGGAGGCAATAGATAAGGCAAAGCGCCACTCAACGCGCAATGTCTCAAATTCGGCGGAAAGTAGGGAACGAAAGTGGAACAGAGTGTCTTAATACTAGGTTCCCGGGTTCCCTCTGCCTAGCCTTCCTTGTGCGGGATACAGCGTAAAGTTAAAAAATAAATAAATAATAAAAAAATTAAAGATTTATAACAATTATAAATTTAAATGACTACTATGATTTTTCTTCATTTCATACAAAATGAGTCCAAATGCCTGCAAATTTCTATGTGTTGTACTTCCCGTTGAAATACACTCCTGAAATTGGTATGCAGAAAGAACTTACAGCCGGTTTCTGAATTGAGAATTTGACGTTAAGCAAATCTCAAACTATGATCAACTGCTATTTAAGGAAATTTTTGTTTCTGATTTGAGTTTTCTCAAACCGTAATCAATATTTGATTATTTCACTAAGCAGCGTGCTGAAATCATACATTAGAACGTATTTTACGTTTCACAACTGAGTAAAACTTGTTTGACAGTTCCAAAAACCATAATCAAATGAGTGAAAATTTAAGCGTGCAAATTCGTAGTTTTATGGAAAAAAAATTGTTTGCGTCGATATCATTTGTTTATCAGTAGATTCTTAAAATAGTTAGCGATGATGATACATCGTTGTCGTCTTTGGAGATACCTCAATTGCGTACACATAACAGAATACAAAGAAAATAAACCAGATTTCTTTACGAATTTCTATGAAGAAGAATTGAGAAGTCGCTTCTGCTTCACTAAAGCGTTTCGTTGCATTTAATCTGAACCAAATCAACATACAATGGTGGGATTACATTTCTCATATATGTCTTATTGATAGTTTAAAATTTTATGGATAGAGAAGCTTTCAGGCACTGCTATGACACTGTTAATATAAGTAAGGCGACAGTTTACCGTGTAGTAGTAAAAGTGATATGTGAGAAAGCGTTGTTAAGAAGTAAATATGTTGGCATGCCCACTGCTCGATAAAGGTCATAGGTAGCGTAGAAGCACAGTTTCTTGAAAGAGCTGGATTTTTCCAGAGTAATTGTGCACACACATCAAAATAGTTTTACTAAGAGAAACAGAGCTAAAAACAGAAAGGGGTATTTTTCTGTTAAAATATGCAGGATGTATTTGGTATTTACTTAAAAATTCAAAGCATTATAGCTAGTTGGAAGCCTGGCGGCTACAAAGTATCCAAGGTTTTTTGATGCTACCATTTCTGAATCCAACTACACCGTCTTGAGGCACAAAATTGAACCCAAATATCAACATGGAACATAACAGAGAAATTTTTATGATTTAAAGAGGGGGTATCTGTGTCTGCTAGTGTTAAAAGTTATTGTGGCATGTGTTGCTGCATAACATGAATACTCATCTTGATTACATTGTACAAATGAACTTGATAAAGTAGTAAGTACCGAAGTCAATACACGACATTATGCAGAGAGAAAATCTTCACGCTGTATCTCGCGCAAGGAAGGGTAGACAGAGGGAACCCGGGAAGCGAGTGTTAAGACACTCCGTTCCACTTACGTTCTCCACTTTCCGCCGAAATTGAGGCATTGCGTGTTGAGTGGCGGAACTCAACCCCGCTCTTTGCCTTATTACCAGAGCGAAGAAATCAAACATTAAATATTTAAATTAAAAATATTAAATATTTCATTTCCTCGACTGAGGATCGAACCCAGAACCTGTCTGTTACAGCCACACGCTTGTGCCTCAGAGAGAAAAACAACCGTGGAAAATAATTTCACATCATAGTAATAGAGTCGCATGATATAAGTGCCGTTTTTACATATGTTTTATCACTGTAGTGTTTTGAAATGTTAACCTAATTATTGTGTTATTATTAAGAATATGTGTTAAAAGATTTTAAATGAAGCACTTTTAAACGGATTAATCGCGTATATCGACTTTTAAACATTTTTGGAAACCCGACGTTTCGAACACTTTACAGTAGTCCGTGGTCACGGGTAGACCGTAAAGTAAACTACTGTAAAGTGTTCGAAACGTCGGCTTTCCAAAAATGTTTAAAAGTCAAAATACGCGATTAATCCGTTTAAAAGTGTCTCATTTAAAATATGTAACAGTCGCGAAAATCAAAGATACTATTATGTATTAAAACATTTTTATTTTTTTAACATATGAGACATGTTTTAAGCATGTTGCTTGTATGTATAGAGTATATTATTTTGTTCAAGTATAATCAATATTAACGTCTGGTTGCTCTTATCAGTTGAAATGACATAAATTTGGTGATTGTTTATAAATACTTTGTATATTTTGTCTAAATAAAAGGCTTATAAATAAAACACTTCTTGCATATATATTTTTTAAAGTCTTATAAATCACATATATGGATAATACACAATTTCAGTATAATTATAAATCTTTAGGATCAAGTAACTAGTAAATATTTCTTATAATACTAATTTTCCATAACAATATCAGCATACATAAAATTTAAATTTTAAAGAAAAACCAAACAGTTTTAAAAATAACCTATATCAATTAATTTTGTTTGTTAATTTAATATATACTTAGTCCTAAAAAAATAATATGCGTTTACATTTGAGTATCCATAATTGAAAGTATTTAGTGATCTTTCTCTGTTTAAGTTAAGAGTAAAGGAAGCTTTCTTAATATTTTTTTTAAAAAATATTGTTGAAGTTGAAAACAATTTCAACTGAAACAGGTAGACTGTTGATATAAAATGTAAAAAAAAAAACTAATTACTGTTCTATTAAAGTAAGGTAACTTGTTCATCTACACTCTTCTTCAAATATTTTATAAGATTTTTATTTACAAAAAAAAAAAATAGAAAAAGATCAATAAAATTCATTTCAACAGTAAAGTTAATAAAGTTCTGTTTTGAGTTTATTCAATTTTATTTAATCACTACATAATATGTTGCTTGTTGTAGTGATCACTACTAATAATTAAAAATGTTTATTAAAGTGGATACATTCTTAAAAAAATGTATTTCTCAAATACTAAATTTAAAAACGTATAAAAATTTGGAGGAAGCATGATTTGAACCTGCGCCTCTTGAAAACCGTTCAAGCGCTCTGACCACTAAGCCGTCCGTCCTCACCAAGCTCCGTCGAAATTTTTATACGCTTGTTACAACTTATGTGTGTTGTAGCATCTCTGTAGGAAGATTTTTACAAATTTCCGCTACCCAAAGATAATTAAAGTTATCGTTTGGCAAGAGAGAATGCTGTTTATTAAATATTTTTACTATTTTGCTTCGTCCAAATTTTTATACATTTTTAAATTTAGTATTTTTCTTTCCTAAGTGTGGAATAACACTTTAAAAATAGTAAAAATAATGTATTTCTCAGTTGGCTTGGTTTGGTCAATTGTTGTGTTAATAATAAATAGTCTTTGTTTACTTTTAGAGACAACTGCTATAAGAATCCTTTCTTTTGAATTTATGAAATGTTAGCTATGGCATTTTAGTAATTACTTCCTGCAATAATGTGTTATTATTATTAATACGTTTTACGTCGCAGAATCCTTTCTTGTGCGGTGCTTAATATTGGTATATTATGGTGTCCGTGGCGTACATATAATGCTTTTGTATTGTTCTCTATTTTTGTTGCACACAATATGCTCCTGTCTTCTCACAATCAACATTGAAATATAGTAATAAGAGATAAAAGTAGTATTAAAACAATGCCATATTTTGAAAACATTGTAAACAATGTTTTTGGAGATACCTACTTTGCTATAATTAAAAGCAGTTTGTTTTTTCATCCAAAGTAGTCAGGTTGCGCCTTATTTTTAGTTCTTTGTTCATTTCGGGACCTGTACATTAGAAATAGAAATAAATAACCCTCCATTGCTTATATTTTCCTCGTTTGACAATAATAGTCCGTTTCAACTTACCCATGTAATACACAATTTATTATTTTTATTATAAATATTTTAATATTTAATGTTTTTTATAGCACAACTATATGAAATAATAATGATATGAATACTTTACAGATTAAGAAATGTTAATTTTGTTTTAGATTCAAGATAATAAACAATTTAAAAGATTACCGATAAGTATTGATCTTTTATACGTACATATATCGAACGTAAAAGCCGTAATCAAAGGTATATGAGCAAATGATCAGTTGATTACAGTTTGACGAAAGTACGTTTTGAAGTGTGAAACGCAAAAAAAAAATAAATTTATAATGAAGCATTTGAGAAAAACAACCACACGCCAATAGTAGCTCAGGTCTACAAGTGCCTCAACTTTTATGGTACTGTTGGTTTTGTAGAATATTATAGTTTATTTTAAGCACGATCGTAACCTTCGCTCTGGTAACGAAGTAAAGCGCGGAATTGAGTTCCGCTACACGTAATGTCTCTGAAAATTTCCTTCTGTTTCCTCTATATGTCCTCTCTGCTATATATGTGATATAATATAAAAAAATTTTAAACCTTTAAAAAATCTATACCTTTTTTTTATGGAAAAGACAAGTCAAACGAGCCTATGGATCACCTGATGGCGAGTGATCACCGTCGCCCACGGCCCCGTGTAACACCAGGGGAGCTACAGGTGTGTTGCCGGCCTTTGAGGTGGAGGTAGACGCGCTTTTTGAAGGTATCCATGTCGTATCGACCTGGAAATCCTGCCGCGGGTAGGCAGGAAGGAAATTCCTATAACTACACATTAACTACATCTTACTTAGTAAAAACTAAGTAAATACCTAATTAATCATATTTCTACATACATTAATTAATATATAAAAACTACATTTTTGTTTAACCTATCTTTATATTTCATGTACTTTCCCAAATAAAATAAAAAAAAGTCTTTTTTAACTTCACGCTATCCGGGAATAGGCAGAAGGGACTTGGGAACCCAATGTTAAAGCCTAATTCCATTTCCTTTTCTCCGTCTTGAATGGTGAAACTCAACAAAATATTAAATTGCAATAACTGTAATACGTATTTTATCTAAATCATTAGACATAAAATTTTCTGAAATCTCGAGACACTTCTGTTAGCGGGTTCTCAAGAGGATAAACGTCTTAGATAATGTCAATAATGTTAACATTACAAGACAGAAGAGATCATGTCATGATTGTATGGATTACTAATAATCTCATGCTGAATCTTCTCCCTGCCTTGCATTGATAATAATGTTGACATTATCTAGGACGTAAAACGAGTCTGAAGATTATTTTTTTTGATTTAAATATGTAATTTTTTGTATGTTCGTCCATTGCTTTAAAATTCAGCGGAAACTGAGAAATGAGTCTTTTAATAGGAGGTGTCTTAACATAATGTTCTCATGTTTTTTTCTGTATATATAATTGTTTGAACATTTACGGGTTTCAAGAAACAAGTGTTCATAGATTTTTTTAGATTCATGCGGTATACCGCATGTGGTACGGTAGGCAGAACGAACTTAAGAACCTAGTGTTAAGACACTACGTTCTCCACTTTTCAACGAATTTGAACCATTGTGTGTTGAGTGTGTGTAATTAAACACCGCACTTTGCTTTGTTTCCAGAGCGAAGATATAAAAATCTATAATTATTGAGACACCTTTATAAGCCCCAAGTCTGCCTAAACATGGAGTACTGTTCTCGCCACTGGGCTGGTGCACCCTAGTATCAGTTTGAACCATTTAATCGCATACATCATAATCAATCGCTGGAAACCCAATGATCGTTAAGGGGCTTGATACTTTGGCTTCAAAAGTCACACGCACATGTCACAAACTAAACTACCATATCTGGACACGTGACACTCCACTAATGTAAGGTTTCTTAAGAATTTTCTTCCACGCGCCACACATCTGTGGAACTGCCTACCTACGGCTGTATTTCCAGATCGATACGACATGGATACCTTTAAAGAGTGCGTCTCCACCTTATGGAGGCCGACGACACCTTATGACTCCCCTGGGAGGGTGTGACTCCCCTGGGGGGTGTGACTCCGCAGGACCATGGGTGGAGGCGATCCCTTATCATGAGGTGACCCGTACGCTCGTTCGCCTTGTCTTTTCCAAAAAAAAAGTACAATTATAAAATATTACAAGTAAAACCATATAAAATTGTCTAAGTCTGAATACATAACACGATGAATGAGCGTGTTCTAAAAAAAAAATTGAAAATTGTTTTATCTTGCATTTTAG
>DWMZ01002078.1:0-14741 GCA_018249855.1 Eueides tales michaeli | reverse complement strand
AACGAATTTCATTACAGCAGGGTTGGAGGGGAACGTTGTGATAGTAAAACGGTAAGAAAAAATTACAACGGAAGCGCTATCTCCTCTATCTCTTTCTCACCGCTCTCTCATCCCTTCTCTCTTTAATACCACTCCACCTCGCCAATATATAGTATATATTGATGAATTAATCTACAAGTACATGGCCAATACTCACATTATATTTATTTTAATCGTAAAGAAACATGTTTATTTTTGTATAGATTTTAAATCATCAAGACAAGTCGGCGTTGAGTTCCAAGCGGCGTTGAGTTTCGCCACTCAACACGCGATGCCTCAATTATGGCGCAAAGAAAACAGGTTCCTAAGTTCCCTCTGCTTATGCTGCTGCTTCACGCTGAACGTATCAGGAATGTGCGGGGTACAGCGTGAAGTTGAGTAAGTGTCAAAACAATAATAATTAAATATTGTAACAATGGCAAGTAAACTAACAAGTCCCTTTTTTTTTAAATTGACAGTGACAGGTCACTTTGTTGATATTGTAGTGGAAAATTATTTTATGCAATAAAATTAAATACGTAAGTATTGGCTTAAAATTACAAATTAATGGACATTGATTATTCTATTGTTTACAAATTATATGTGTACATAATATGTATTCTGTCGATATATTATTTATTTTATTTAAAAAATGTTGAATAATTTTCAGATTTAAAAACGTTCAAAAACTAAACAGTAGCGTCAAAAAGAGATCCAGCAACGAAGGAAAAAAAAATCAACAAAAACAATATTACGTATATATAAGAGTATCTGATGATACTGAGTTTTAAACAATTTTTTTTTATTTTCATTTAAAAATACACATATTTCGTAAAGAAGATCGAAAAAAGTATATTTTGAATATAGGTATCTTTTAAAAATTAAAAACTGATTACCGTACTACGATTACTTACTTGTAATTCGTTATTTCCTAAAATACTAAGTCTCCTATATACTTTCATGGACTCAAATAAAAAAATGTGTTAGTTCTCTATGAGCCGAAGAAACGTTCTTTCTACCTGGAATAGTATAACATCACAGTGTATATATTTTTCACTTTCACACAATATTAGGCAGAGGGAACTTGGAAACTTAGTGTTAAGACACTATTCCGTTCCACACTGAATTTGAGCGTTGCATGTTAATTGGTGGAAATTGATGTTGCACTTTGCCTTGTTACCAGAGCGAAGAAATGAAAACATTAAATATTCATTTATTTTTTAACTTCACGCTGCATCCCGCACAAGGCAGGGTAGGCAGAGGGATCCCGGGAACCTAGTGTTAAGACACTCCGTTCCACTTCTGTTCCCCACTTTCTGCCGAATTTGAGGCATTGCGTGTTGAGAGACGGAACTCAACGCCGCACTTTGCCTTATTACCGGAGCGAAGAAATGAAAATATCAGATATTTCATTTCCTCGACTGAGGATCGAACCCAGAACCTGTCGGTTACAGTCACACAGGCCTTTATTTTTTTATTTAGTATTTGAAAATATTATAAATTTAATTTCCTCGAGTGGGGTTCGAACTCACAACCTGTCACGATGACACTCATAACCTTGTGCCACTACGCTACAACAGGCTTTAAATAATCATGAAATAACTTGAATAATGATTTTAATGATCAATATTTGAATTATCACGTTTCTCATAGAATAGCGTCATAAAGAACGGTAATAACGTATGACCTACATACGGTGATGTGCGGTCGGCGCGCCGGATATAGGAACGGACATGTTTACATTGTCACCAAGGTATTTGATAGCAATTACTGTAGATTCCTTGAATTTTTAGGTTTAGGGCTTTAAAAAATATATATTTTAGATGAAATGTTTCTGTTTTTTAAGCTCCCCATAGTATGAAGACTAGTAAGACACTCCGTTCCACATCAAGAGTCCAATTTGTATGTTGATTGGCACAATTTGTACTTATTTTTTTTTTCATATTTACGCTGTATCCCGTACTTGGTAAGGTAAACAGAGAGAACATGGGCACTAATGTAATAATAATACACTCCGTTCATATTAAAATACTTACGTGCCCAACTTTTTGCGGATTTCCCAAGGCATCACCTGCATTCTTGATTTTCTGATTATTAAAATTACGTCTGACGTGAACGACTAATTTAAAAAATGTTAATTCACAGTTAGGAGAGAAAAATATTTATTTATTTTTCTTCTTCGAAGGATTATATGTATTTTTTAGATAATACATTTTCTAAATAAGTTCGATTTTTCTTTGACAGAATATTTTTTTTTTCTGAAAAACGACGTTTATCTTTCTCTAATTACACTACTTTACAGAAAAAAGCGCGAATGCGAAAAAAAAATATTACAATCCTACCAAATTACGAATAATATTACTTATATGGTACTTTGTAACCATTTATATACAAATACATTTGTCAAATTGGCCATTATGGTGAAATTATCGATGATAGTGATGTGTCGTGATTGCCGATATAAATAATAGTTTCGCGCCAAACGTTATTTGGTAACGGCGTACTGAATTGACATTTTATGATAATAGTGAAGCAATGCTGTTGAAATTATGTACGAAACGAGTTTGAACCTGTGACCCTTTTTGTGGTATGGAAAAGAGAGAAAGACTGAAGTTATTATGATATTATTAAGCTGAAGAATTTATTTGTACCTAGCTTCACACTGTAGTTTGCACATGGCAGGTCAGTCAGAGGGAACTTGGGAACCCTGAGCTAAGACACTCCGTTCCACTTCCTTTCCCCACTTTCCACCCGAATTTGACGCATTGCGTGTTGCGTGGCGGCACTCAACGCCGCGAGTTTATTTGTTTGCAAGTTAATCTCATTTTAGTTATTATACATTGAAATTTTTATACATTTTCTAAATAAGTGTCTTTCCTAATTGTAGAATAACACTTCGTAAATGTTATTTTTTTTAATTTTTCATATGCAGAAATCGTGCAGGTGGGGGACCCCAGTCAAGAACGAGGCTCCTTGCGTATTTTTTTTCTACCCCTTATGTAATTCGAAATTTGTATATTTTTTTTATCATTTTTTTTATCAAATTTACCTATCAATAATATTACGATTCTGTTTCATTTATAGATTATTATGCCCGTAAGTAAAAGAGGTCAACCGTGGCGTAGGGGACCAATCGGTTTAAAGGCGGTAGGTTAAGGGTTCGATCCCTAATCGACGAAATAAAATATTTAATATATTAATATATTAACACCTTTGCTTTGGAGGATAAAGCAAAGCACGGCGTTGAGTTACGCCACTCAACACGCAATGTTTAAAAATGGTGGAAAGTGGGGAACGAAATTGTTTTTTAATACTAGGTTCCCTAATTACCTTTGCCCATCTTGTTTTATGCAGGATAAAACATGAAGTTAATAAAGCTTAGCTTGCTTCTTAGAACAAAGTGGAATTATAGGATAAAAGAAGACAAGGGATACTGAGAAAGAGAAAGAGAAGGTTTTTTTTTAATCACACAGAAGTTTGGTCTGTATACTTTTTAATCTTATTGTCAATATTTCATCTTTTTCAGCATCACGCTGTATCTCGCACATGGTTCATGGCGGGGGAAATCTAGTGCTGAGACACTCCGTTCCGTTTCTTACTTTTCCGACCGAATTAGAGGCATTGGCAGTTGAGTGGCGGTATTAAACACCGTACTTTGCCTTGTTACCAGAGTGAAAAAATGAACATATTGGATATTTTAGTCCCGCAAATGTGTTTCGAACCCACAATCCATCGTTTACAGTCACACGCTTATTCCCCTGAGCCACGACAGGCCTTTTTTCAATAATCATATTTAAAAATCCAAAGATAAGACTCAACCAAATTGATAATTAATGAAATACAATACATTGTGTTACGTTATTATAATTAGTTCCATTGTGTACATTAATGACTGGAAATGTCGATAGTATTTTTACTATTTTTAAAGTGCTATTCCACACTTAGGAAAGAAAAATACTAAATTTAAAAACGTATAAAAATTTGGACGAAGCAGGATTTGAACCTGCGCCTCTTGAAAACCGTTCAAGCGCTCTGACCACTAAGCCATCCGTCCTGGATGAACAATCGTAGATACTGTATTTTCGAAGGTCAATCGAAGTCCCCCTCCCTCTCTTACCACTTTTCCTTCATAACCATTAAATATAAAAATAAACTGAAATGAAGATCAAACAAAAACACAGGTGTGCCAACGTGTCCTCTATCTTTGTTTTTTGCAGATTATTATATGAGTAATTTTTCCTTTGGTAAATAAATAAATATTGTTCTAATTGTTCTTCCTTGCACATTTGAAATACTTAGTTTTTAGTTACTTTTTTAAATTATGAATTCCTATGCTTCTTTTAAAAGGCCGAAGCCTGTCCTAGCGCAGGGGCTCAAGCGTGACTATAAACGAGACAGGTTATGAGTTTGATCCCCACTTGAAGAAATGAAATAAAAAATATTTTGAAATAATATATTTATTGTTTTGATTTCTTCGTTCTGGTAACTAGATGAAGAGCAGCGTTGAGTTTCGCCATTTAACACTCTATGATTCAAATGGGAAAAGTAGGGAATAGAATGGATTATCTTAACACTAGGTTCCTAGGTTCCCCCACGACCTAAACCACGTCTCAAAATGTGGTGATGCGGTGCGAATAGTTTTTAATTCGTTTCCTCTGCTTACTTAAAACAACTGGGTGCTAGGAAAAAGTGTGAAACAACAAAAAACTATGTTATAAATAAAATAATTCGGCCAAGATTGTAGTCTCGATGCATTTTAAACGGGAATAAATTGGGATCTTTCACTCCACAGTACATTCAATCTCAACTGAGAATATCTTAAGAAACTCTCGATTCGTTTGGTCAAAACATTTATTTTAAATTATATCTTTATTTTTTTATTGAAGCCAGCCAATGTGGCTCGACAGGGTGTGGATTCGATTACCACTCGAGGAAATGAAATTTTTACTTCTTCGCTCTGGTAACGAAGTAATGCGCGCCAATGAGTGCAGCCACTAAACACGCATTATTTCCAGAATTCAGCAGAAAATGGGAAACGGAAGGGTCTTAATGAGAATGGAGCATCCTAAAACAGGGTTCCCAGGCCCCTCTGCCTTTTAAAAAAAAAAATTGTTAACTTAACATCACGTTAACTTGTAAATGAGAATGTGTAAGGAATTTAATAACGTCGATACGGCCGGTGGTGATTAATAAAGTCTATAAGACCCTTGAAATGGCGTTCCCTCAGCCTTCGATGTTATACTGTTAATTTAATATGTTGCATCCCCTTTGCCGGTGTAAATTATAAACTGTTTTTGTTTCATAATTGCCTTTCAAAATTGTTTTTCACATATTATATTTAATTAGCAATTATGCAAACAGAAGTAAAAAGGAGTGTCTTAACACTAGCGTGTTAAGACACTCCTTTTTACTTCTGTTCCCTACTTTCTGCCGAATTTGAGGTATTGCGTATTGAGTGGCGGAATTCAACGCCGAGTTTTGTTTTGTTAGTTAGTTAGTTGTTTGTATTATTATAAAACCATTAAATATTTTAATTGAAAATATTAAATATTTCATTTCTTCGAGTAGAGATCGAACCCACAACCTGTTCGTCACAGTTATGGCTTGTGCCGCTGCGCTATGACAGGCCTCAACGTTCTATAAGATAATATATATAGCCAAATTGACAAAATCTTTGCATAAATTGTACCATAGGGTACAATAGCCTACATGTCAGAATAAAGCATAGTAGTATTCTGACGTATAAACTATATTATTGCAAAGTGTCATCTAAATCCGTTCAGTAATTTTTGTATAAACATCCATACACATAAACTTTTACATTCATAATATTAGTGAAATTAATAGTAAGTGTGTAATTTATTGCCCTTTTCTCTAGATTATTTGAAATAAAAAAAATATTGCAGTAATATTTTCGCGATTGTTACACATTTTAAATGAAACAATTTTAAAAGGATTAATCGCGTATATTGAATTTTAAATATTTTTGAAACACTTTACAGTAGTCCGTGGTCAATTTCTTAATTGCCTCACGTACTGCCCTGGATTCTTCTCACCTGAATGAGCTTGCTGTATCTGGTCCTCTGGTGTGGTGTGTTTGAGACTTTAATTTTTTTAAGAGTGGGTCCCAGGTGGTAGAAAGCTTTCAATCATCTTCTCTGTTGTTTTCAACAGAGAAGATGGTTGGAAGCTTGAATATATCTATCCTCCTTATAGATGAATGTTTCTTCTGCATTCTCACAAAACTTACTGAACGAATTTCGGTGAAACTTTACAAGAATATAGGTTATCACATCGGAATACCAAATGAGCTACATTTTTTTTAATTTGGCAATATATATTTTAGCTATAAATTTAAGCAGGCGAAGCCATGTTTGAATAAAATAAATATATACATGTAGCGTAAACATCGCCTAACTGACTTGTAAACTAATCAAGAAGTACAAACAGAATATTCAAGAACAGGTAAATATGAAATGATTAATGAAATAATTTTCACGCTTTGATGTTTCCGAAAACTCTCATGAATCGTCGGAAGATAAATTGGAAGTGGAGATTAAATGTGCGACGTTGTGGTGCAGAAGTACAAGTGTGTGACTGTTAACGCGAGAGCATGTGGGTTGGAATACCACTTGAGGAAATAAAATATATTCAATTTTTTAAATATAAATATTTAGGTTTTCATTTCTTGGTTCTGGTGGCGAAGCACGGCGATGAGTTACGCCCTTCAACATGCAATGTTTCAAATTCAGCGGAAAATGGAGAACTGAACAGAGTGTCTTAACACTAGGTTGTCAAGTTCTCTCTGTCTAACCTACCCCGTGTGCTGGTTACAATTTGAATCTAAAAAAAGAATAAAATAGTTTGACTGTAAACGCGTTGACTGAGATATTTTTTAAGATTACTTTTAGTTCAATGCTCTGGCAGACTAGGCACCGGTGAGTTCCGCGGTGAGTTCTGTCACATATATAAAGGGAACCTAAGAACTAGAAGCAGGATAGATAGTGGGAACCTAAGATTTTTCTTTTATTCACCACTATCTACTGCATTCCCAGAGCAGGAAAATGGAAATAATGAATATATCGTTCCCCCGAGTGGGAATCAAACCCACAACCGTAGCATTTACATACACTTGTTCCAACGGGCCATAGCCTTTTAAAGTGTTGCCATATAACATTCAAAGGCGAAAATTGGGCAAAATGTAGGAAATAATGTATTTTTATACTACGCTATTTCTGCCCAAGGTTATTTCTGCCTTCCAAATGTACCAAAGTAATGTATGTCCTTAATTACAATATTAAATAAGTTATAATACGAGATGAAAACGTTGATTAAGCAAATTGATTCAAATGAACGCTGGAAGGTTGATAATTGGCAAAATTATTTCAGGAAGTGCTCTGTGCCTTCTTAATTCAATTTTTTTAATACAAAAGATACTCGTAGACAGTCACATCAGACGGAACTTATTTTTAATGTATTGAATGGCGGAACTTAACGCCGCGCTTTAGCTTAATAGGACGGTAAATAAAATTATGAAAATATTGACATTCTTACAAGTTTATTTTTGTAATAGTGTCATTTTTTATTTTTTGCTTTAGTTAACTAGCTTGCAACTAACTATTAACGAAATAAGTTGTGAGTTCGATTCCCACCAGAGGAAATATTTGGTATTTTCATTTACTCTCTCTGACGTTGAATTACGCCACTTATCATATAATGCTTCCAGAATTCGGCGAAAAATGGAGAGTGGTCACGTGCAGGATACAGCGTAAAGGAAGAAATAAAATATTCGAAGTATATGATATATGTAATTATAAGCATTTTAAAATTATTCTTTATGCAGTAGATGTTTTAAAGTTATCTAAGATTAAGATTAATTTGTGTAAAATAGTTAATAAATTGCAATAGCCAATTATTTTTTTGCTTCATGCTGTATCCGTCACATGACAGGGAAGGCAGAGAGAACTTGAGAACCTGGTGCCAAGACACTCTGTTCCCTTCTCCATTTTCTTCCACTCAATGCCGCGCTTTGCCTTATTACCAGAACGAAACGAACGAAATGACAATATAAAAGTGTGGGGGGGGGGGGGAGAGTGAGGATCAAACCCCACAACCTGTCACTTTTGCAGTCACAAGTTTTTTTGCTTCCTCGACAAAGAAACTCAGAATATAAAAAAATACACCCAAAGAATTTAAATTGGGACCAAATTGCTTTCAAAACGATAAAATGAAGATGACTATTTTGAGAAACAATATAACATTATTAAAAATGTCCTCAGTTACAAAACAATAATAACCGAAAAACACGTGTGGCACAACGGCGTGTGTAGGTAGTAAACATAAGACTTTTTCTTCTATGTTCACGTATAATTCCTCAAATAAATTACTTAGGCACGTAGGCAAAAAGATCCTTATTAAAAACACTCAGTTTTTGGTTTGTATATTTGTTATACTTTAATTTAAAGATTGTCAAACTTAGAACTGCGTTTTGCGTTTTCGAGTTTGATTCGTTCTTAATTTCAATTTCAAATTAATCTGAAGATATAAATATATTTTTTTTTAGCATTGGGCTTTGTCCTGTATATTGTACAATACAGTAGGCAGAAATTGAGAAGCCTTGTCAGTTAATTCTACGTTTTCCACTAAAAAGCGTAATATAATTTGTTAAAAAGCGTAACTGAACGCCGCGTTTCAATACATTTATTTACTAAATCCCCCACATAGCATAATAGACAGAAGGAACCTTAAAACCTAGTGTTGAGACACTATTCTCTGTACTCTGCTTAAGATATTTACGTTCCCTAATGTCTACCGAATTCTAGACACATTAAATATTTCATTATCACAATTAGGGATCAAACCCACAATTAATTCTGTTTTAATTTCCCTAATTTTCATTTCAAATTCATCTTACATATCTGTGGTTAATTAAATATATTATATATAATTAACGTTGTACCCACAGTGTTACGTGAGCGTATAATTATAAATATTTATTTAGTAAAGTTCAGGTTGTTGAGAAATTCGTCGATGTCGAACAGAAGTTTGTGTCAAAACGCGCGTCTCTCTTTACTTTTGTATAAGGTTGTGGTGCCTTTCCACGCTTGAGAGTAAATAAAAATAGTAATTTTCACATTGTACCCCGCAAATGGTAGGGTAGGCAGAGGGAACTGGGAACCTAGTGATAAGTTCCCTCTGCATTTGCGAGTTACAATGTTCCATTCCGTTCTCCACTTTCCGCCAAATTTAAGGCATTGCCTGTAAAGTGGTGGAAGTCAACGCCGCGGTTTTGCCTTATTAACAGAGCGAAGAAATTACATTTTTTATTTTGTTTTATTTAATAATATTAAATATTTCATTTTTTCGAGTGGGGATCGAACCCACGACCTGTCGTGTTAACAGTCAAACGCTTGAGCCGCTGCGCCATTATAGGCCTCAAATTAAATCATAATTATTATGAATTCAGACCATTATGACAAATAAGCACAAGCGTGCAACTGCAAACGCGACGCTTGTGAATTCAATTTCCATTCAAATGATTGAAATATTTTTAATTATTTCATTTCTTCGCTGTGGTAACAAAGCAATGTGCGGCGTTGAGTTTTTTCATACAATACATAGAGCGTGTATGTGGAGAATTACAGTGGATGACAGACATATACTGAGGACCTGTTAGACTCTCCGGTTATATATCTAGCTGTAAGGCTCCAATATGATAAGCCTGAATTCTAGAATAATATATATAAAATTTAAATAAACGCTATCAGCCTGACCACGACGTCCTCATAAGTAAATGTCAAAGTATGGTAGCACTCGAATTAAAATTTCAAATTTAATACATTGAAACTTTGAAATTACTCACTCATACACTTTGATGTGCTCAATCGGTTATGAGCTTTCATTAGGGAAATATTGCGTTATTAGAAACGTCTCTTCCTCTAAGTATGTAGTGTAAATGTATGTAAGACCTACAGATGAACTTCAATAATTTATACTATACACTTTCACACTCATATACACTTTCTCACTCACAATTTATACGGAGTGTCTAGTGTTAAGACACTCCGTTCCACTTTCGTTCCCCACTTTCCGCCGAATTCGAGGCATTGCGTGTTGAGTGGCGGAAATCAACGCCGCGCTTTTGCCTTGTTACTAGAGTGACGAAATTAAACATTAAATATTTAAATTTAAAATATTAAATTCATTTCCTCGAGTGGGGATCAAACCCACAACCTGTTGGGTTCAGTCACACACTTGTGCAGTTGCTCCACGACAGATCACGACAGAAATTAGTATGTCCATCGCTTACTACTGTGAACTTTCTGTAGAATTCAAAAGTGTACTAAAATATGTATTAAAAACAAAATATTCTTCTTAGATTTTCACATAAAATTTATTTTAAAACGAATTCATTTTTATCTCACATGTTATATTTAATTAAAGAGAAAAAGCTTCTAAAAGTTCTGGAATTAAGCTCAACACAAAAGCAGGCTGAGCTTTATGAAGTTAACTTGTTTTTTTTTCTTATTTTGCACAGAAAAATGAATTGTATTATGCGTTACTTTATCAGTTTTTTATTGTTTTACGTACTATAATCCTTATTATAGAAGAGAAGGTAGAGAAAACCTAGTATTAAAACACTCGATTTCTGATTAATCTACTTTGTTCTCCATTTTCCGCAAAATTTTTAAAGATTAGCCTGTTGAGCGTGGGGGCTGTGTGTCAATGCAATATCAAGGAAATGAAAATATTAATTATATAATTCCCTCGTGTGGGAATCGAACCCCACCAATCGATTTAGAAGTAGCAAGCTTGGGCCTCTGTGCCACAATGGCCTCACTCAACCTATATCTACATATATTTTAGAAAAAATATTTTGACTACTTATTCTTCAAAACAGGCAATAGTCACAAAGTGCTAATACACTTCGTTCTCTAGTTCGTGTCTCTAATCGAATGTATATTTAATTTTATTTTTACTTTCATATTTAGGATATAATCTTGAGGCTTGTCCTTTTTACAGAGTTTTTTTTACAAATAATAACAGTTACAAACATTAATAAAACGACAATATTTTTTCAATAGTATTATAGGATCACACTTGTTGGGGAACATTATGGAATATTTAAACACTAGGTTCCCAGGTTCCCTCTGCCTACTCCGTCATATATAGAACACAGCTTGAAGCTGTAAGATAAAAATATCACACTTACAAAATGTTAAAAGCCAAAATATATTTCCATTACATTTATCAATGAAACGCGGAAGCAAATAAGTCCATATAAAAGTAAATCAAGCGGGAGATTGGTTAGATTGCGCCCGTTTAAATAATTTCAAATCTGTATGACGCGTTAATGTGAAAATATTCACAAATTTAATATATCCGGGATGCGGAAACGTTATTCGTAGAATAACTCAATTTTGTAATAGAAAATGGATATATAGTTATGGATTCCATTCTAGGAAATGAAATATTAAATATTTTCATTTTCTCGCTCTGCTATCGAGATAAAGTGCGGCGTTGAGTTCCGCCACTCAGTATGTAATGCCTTCAGAGTTTGTCGCAAAATGGGGAACGGAAAAGTTTTAATGGGAAAGTGGTGTTCTAACACTAGGTTATCTGTTTACCCGGTTATGTGACGATGGAGAAAAAATAATATAAAAAAATGAACGTAATGGAATTCGAACTCGCACCTCTTGTATACAATTTGACAATTTAAATTTCATTTTTCGCAATTTTTTAGACGTTTTCTTAGAAATAATAATAATTTTAAAATGTTTAAGTATAATTCAATTCTCAATAACCCCAGCCTTAAGATTATTTTTTAAGTTAATTGGACACGAAGTGACAATTTTTTTTTTATTTTGACGAACAATTTATAAAAGTCCCAAAAAGTTATCAAAAGAAAGTTATCATTTACCAAAAGAAAATTTCTACTACTATATTATTGTCACGTTGACGTGTCTATGAATATTTAAAAAAAAAATACTAACGATTATATTTTTATAAGCAACGATATCCAGCTCAAACTGACAGCAATATAAATGGACACTTAGCTTCATGCATGCATTGTGGCCTATCGTTTCGCAGGGCCTCCTTGAGTGGGAAACTCGAGAAATAATAGGATATTAAATGTTTTCATTTCTTCGCACTGCTAACAAGGCAAAATACAGCGTTGAGTTCCGCCACTCAACACATTACCTTGCCTTATTGCTTGCCTTGTGTGAAAATGGGGAACGGGACGGAGTGTTTTAACACTTGATCCCAAGCTCCTTCTGTCTACTCTACCATTTGATATGCAGCGTAAAGCTGATTGAGTAAGTCAGCTTCTTCTCTATAGAATCATAGACAAAAGAAAAAGATTCCCAAAACTACTTACAATCCCTATTTAAATATGCAATATTTTGATTTTGAATAGGAATTTTCTCTCACCCTAACTTAAGGGCGGTAAATATATGATAGTAGTATAAAAGCCTACGTAACTGTTTATATTGGATTATAAATAAAACGGACGTTTTAATTATATAGACCCTTTGCCAGCTGTGGTTGTGTAATCCATCGGTTTTGCTTTATTAGAGACATATTTATTAGCTTAATATTTTTAAGATGACTGTATGTCGCGCGTGGCAGGGTAGGCAGAGGGAACCTGGGAACATGATGTTTAAATACTTCATCCCCGTCAAGACAGTTCCGCCCCCCACTTTCTACCGAATTTGAGGGATCGCGTGTTAACTTGCTGTACAATTCCATGTCATCGAGAGAAAAAAAAAATATTAAATATTTTTTTTTTCAAATATTAAACATTTGTTCAGGGGGGGGGGGGAGGATCTGACCCACAACCTATTGCATTTAAGTCACACGCTTATACCCTTGTACTGTGAGAGGCCTGTCACAGTTTTTATTATATACATTTTTAATTGTCATATTTCATATTCTGTCTATTTCTATACCGAAGATAAAAAATGAACGATAAATAAGGATGCACTGGTTTAAATATAAAATATGAAAATAAAAAAACAAAAATGTATTTTATCTCAAACGTACTCTTTTTAAGCTTTATGCTGTAAGATACAGGGAGTATCTTTGAAGATAAAGTACAGTACGGCAGAGGTAGCTTGGGTAACTGGGAGAGGTAAGGTACTCCGTTCCTATGAAGACACTTCCTTTTTTTTTCTGCTATTTTGAAGCATTCCGTGTTAAGTGGTGGTAATCTCTAAGTTTTACCTTGTTACCTACTAACAAATTAAAATATAATATTGATCATTCACTTGAGTAGGAAATGAATCCACATCCGTCATATTTATAGTAGCACGCCGCTATCCCTGCGCCAAAGAAATTCACCGAAAAAGTCAAACATGTAACTCTAAATATACTCGTATTTCATATTGTGGGCAAGAATTCTCTGCAAACCGTTATGTATCTAATGCAAATTAGAGAAGATTTTTAAAATCTTCAGGCTCTATCCCACACATGGTAGGCGGAGGGAACTTGGGAACCTAGTGTTAAGACACTCTTTTCCACTTTAGTTCCCCACTTTCTAATCCAAATCTTAATTATATTGCCGAAACTGAGGGAACCTTATATTGAAAAACACTCCACTTCACTTAATGTGTAAAATATTGCGTGTTGAGATGCGGAAATGAAACAAAGATTTAATATAATTCATTCCTTTCAGTTGGAAATGAACCCACAACGCTGTGGCCATACGCCACTGTACACACAAGAACACTTGTACATTTGTAAGAAAAATAATATATATATCTAATGCAGACGTTCTACGTAAAACAAATATTTTACAAAGCAAAACTTAATTAAAGATTAAAGGAAATCCGAAAGGAAATTTTCTAAAAACAATAAAAATAATTTACGCAAATTAATGGTTACCCTACAGAAACAGTCACCTGTGCCGTTTCACGGGAGAATAACGTTTATTGCCTCAATAATAAGATACATAATGGTCTGTGATATTACAATTTTACATAACGCAGACTCCTTAATGTCAAGATAGGCTCTGTTCTTGCTCTCTTTATATATATTGTTATTTGAATGTATTTCGAATTTAGTATTGAGTTTGTAAAGAATGGTTTTGCTTGAGGTGTGACAGTGATTATCAATGCTTCAAATTTTGGGGAAAATGAGGAATAGGACAGTGTTATAATATTACTTTTCCAAGGTCCAAATTTAGTACTGAATTTGTAAAAGATGATTCTACTTGAGGTGTGACTGTGAACGCGACGATTGCAGGTTCGATTCTCTAACAGATAAGCTGCTTATTATTTTCATAGTCTCGCTGTGGTAAGAGAGCGTGGCGTTGAGCTCCGCTATTCGGCCGTATTTCAGGCATTGCGTGTTGAGCGGCGGAACTCAACGCCGCGCTTTGCCTTCTTAACAAATGGAGAAGAAATGAAACATTAAATATTTTAATTGAAAATATTAAGCATATTTTATTTCCTCGAGTGGGGATAATGCCGCTGCACCACGACATACCTCAAAAATAAATGATTTAATATTTTCATTTCCTCATTCTAAAATCAAGGTAAAACGCAGTGTTAAACGCTTTTCAATACATTAAGCCTCCAAATTCGGTAGAAAGTGGCGAACGGAATGTCTGAACATAAATTAACCCTACCTTTTAATATGAGGAATCTGTGAAAATGCTTTTTTGTACAATTAGTATTATTTTTTTTTATATTTCAGTGCAGTCAATACTTAATTATACATTG
>DWMZ01002077.1:0-14744 GCA_018249855.1 Eueides tales michaeli | reverse complement strand
CCGCGGCAAATATACTTTCAACAATTTTCATGAGTCAAGGCCGACCCTCGACCGTATCGGCGTCTTCAATTACTAACTACTAACTAGATCAAATATTTGCACGTTCTAAAGTTATACAGAGTGTGGAATATCTTTTTATACTGATTTGAACCGTGTCTTCGTTTGAAATAACATTATTTAATTATTTCGAATATAGCAGGAGGCGCGAAACTCAACGCCGCGCATTGTTTGGTCATTGAAGCGGTGAAATTTTTAATCCATTGCTTGCACAATTTCTTTTACAATGTAATATTTTAATATTTGTTCTCTACCGATGCTTTTATATAATAATATGTAAATGATATTCAATAACTTTATTTAAGTGTAATACTCATAATTTCTATGTTACAACAAAAAGTATATTTTATAGTAATTTAAAATACAAATTAATATGAAATTTTATATAGCCATAAGAGTTTTGTATTTCTTTGCTAAGAATAATGAAATTTTTTCTCTCAATGCTATAGAAAGGTATCAAAGGAGAAAACAATAAGAACCAACAGAGGAGTAGAGAAAACGAAAAATAATACTTCACGCTGTATCCTACACAAGGCAGATTAGGCAGAGGGCACTTGGGACCTAGTGCTAAAACTCTCTCCCATTCTCCACTTTCCGCCATTGTGCCTTGTTACCAGTACGATAAATGTTTATATATTTTTAATTTAAAATATTAAATATTTCATTTAATCGAGTGGAGATCGAACCCACGACCTGTCATTAAAGTCACATGCTTGTGCCCCTGTGCTATGTCACATATTATACAAACATTTCAAACATCACTTAGAGATTCCAAACATTTAAAATTATAGTTTTTATAGTAGTACTGAGTATCTAGGCTAGGTGCTGCATATAGATAGCCTTTTGAATTCCACTACAAAAGGAAAGCTTGTATGAGTCATACAATTACTAACGCTAACCTAATAATCTTGGGTTAAGTAATAATACTTTTATATAATATACATAAGCAAGCCAATGAGCGGAGTTGAATTACGCTACACAGCATGCAATGCCTCAAATTCTTCGGAAACGGTGTATCTTAACATTAGGTCCCAAGTTTCCCAGACATTGCTGGTTAAGTGGCGGTAAGTCAACGCCACACTTGGTCTAGCAGAAAGGAGTGGGGGAATAATTTAATATCATCTACTTGAATGGGAATCGAATCGATCGATGATATTCGACATATTACAGAAAAATACATTAATATAACTCGTAATAAACGTATAGGAATTTCAGCGTAGTTTGACGAGAACGTATGGCTTAGTTGTACAGAGCACTTGGAGGAGGAAGAGGCGCGAGTTCAAATCCCGCTACGTTCAAATATTTTTACGTTTACTAAAAATATATTGTATTTCATAATAAAAATTTTACAACAAAATTTTGTTGATTTTAAGCACTTTCAACTTCAAACAAGATTATACGATTCCTTGCTTTAAGCTTTCCCTTTCTAATATATAATTTAAATTCAATTGAGGCGAAATGGTTGTCCGAGTTTTATTTAAACGGGTTTTATTTAGTTGTTTATTTTTCTTTATTTTAACATTTTTAATTAAATATATAATGATCTTAACCAAATATTGCGTTCGACGGCTTGACGTCATAAAATGTTTAATATGTAAAAAAAAATGATATTTAACAGGTCTACGTATGCATGATATAAAACTCAAGAGTTTGTTTGGTTATCAAGCTAATTTCAGAAAGTAATTGTTCTTTCAGCTCCACTTTGTATACCGCGGGGTAAGCAGAGGGAACTTGGGAACCTTGTGACATTCCGTTCCGTCTTCCTTGTTCAGTTTATAATATAAGTTTTATTATTCTATCTTCTTAGTATATACATGAAAATTATTTGAAATTCCCCTTAAAGAGAATCGAATTCGCAACCGCCGCAAACGAAACAAACAGAAATATCAAATTATATTGAAAATTACACTTCCTCGAGTGGGGATCGCACTTACAACGTGTTTCGTTTACTACACGCTGGTTCCCATGCGCTACAACAGGCCAGCCTTAGTTTTTGTTTTATTTTAATCAGCTCATAAGTAAAGTAATTATCAATATAAGGTATTTTGTTCGATAAAGTTGTTACAACAGTAAAAAAAAATGCGCAATTAAACAGGCGAAGCCGCGAGCAAGCCTTTAGTATTTTTTTTTATAGAAAAGACTCGGCAAACGAACGTACTGGTCACCTGATGGTAATTGATCACCGCCGCCCCGTGTAACACCAGATGAGCTACAGGAGCGTTGCCGGTCTATAAGAGGAAGGGGCACCAGGGCCCGGCATTGCCTAATGCAAAACACAGTATCTAAAGCCAATACTTAACGCCGGTTTTAAATACCGGGGGTGGTAATAATCCGGTCGAGTCTGCCCATGCGTGTTGCCATTGCTGACAACGTGACTCTCCCACTCGTACTTTGGTCACCTCTTACGACACCATCAGTACCAGGGTGAACCTATTCTATGCCGGAATCACACGGCAAGCAAGTATATATAAAACAACTAATTATTAATTATAAAAAAATAATTTTAAACTATACAATCTTCAAATGAAGCAACACTGATCACCGGTGACCCACTAAGTTACTTCCCCGCTCATCGGACCGTATGTAACCGCATTACGTTATTGGTAATTATCATTATCTAATAATATAATAGTCCCGGCTTTTTGTTCGTGTCCGTTTAAATTAACTCGTTAAATGGAGGAAAACTTGGTATAACCTGGTTGGCATATTGGCATATATTGAATACAGTTTTTCTTTAGCTTCATACTGTATTCTGCACACAAAGAGGCCTTCTTTATTTAATCGAAAGTAACTTAATGAACGGAGTGTCAGTCCCCATTAATATACTTACGTTCCCAACTTGCCCAATTTGAGATATTGCATGTTGTGTGGCGGAGCTTAACACCGCGCTTTGCCTCGTTATCGTTGCAATGAAAGGAAAATATTGAATTTTCATTTCCCCAAACGAAAATCGAACTTACAACCTATCTCAATCACAGTCACACACTAATACCCCTACGCCACAACAGTTTTCAATTAAATCTTGCTTCATAATATAAAAATCTTCCAAAAATTATATTAATTTATTATTATACTTAGAAACATAATCTAAAAATGCAATAAATAATTGTTCCAACTAACCTGAGTCTCCACCAATGACAATTATACTGCTCCTTCCTCACATCACCAGTGAAGACATCCCACCTCCACCTGTCCATGACCAGGGCGAACGGCAGGAAGGCCAGCTTATCCATGGCCTGAGTGAACAAGTAGTTGATATCGTGGGCCGTATCATCAACGGAACGCTGTATCAAGCCCAAGGTCTGGAGGTGGCGAGGTGATGATATTGATAAGGCTATGGTCTCGCCGATAGCTTCGTGGAATCCTGGGGAAGAATTGGAATATTAGTTTGATTATTATAAGATTTTTGTTAATTTAAAAGTGTTAAAATTGTCTATAAGTGTTAAAAGTGTCTAAAAATTATATAGATTATATAGACATGACATCCTATGCTAATGATGACCGACACTTTGTGCCTTGAAATTAGTATAGACACATAATAATGTTTGTCTAATAAATTAATATATATATATATATATATATATATATATATATATATATATATATATATATATATATATATATATATATATATATATAAACATTTTTGCAGCGGCACAAGCGTGTGACTGTTCAATCGACAGGTTCTGGGTTCCATCCCCAGTCGAGGAAATAAAATATTAAATATTTTCAATTTAAATATTTAATGTTTCATTTCTTCGCTCTGCTAATAAGGCAAAACGCGGTGTTGAGTTCCGCCACTCAACACGCAATGCCTCAAATTCGGCGGAAAGTGGGGAACGGAAGTAGAACGAAGTGTCTTAATACTAGATTTCCGGGGTCCCTCTGCCTACCCTGCCTTGTGCGGGATACAGCGTAAGGCTAGTAATATAAACATTTTGTGTATAAACAAAGCAAAATGACTATGGAGATATACCTATTTACAATTTACATTGTTAAAGAATCAAATATTTTTATTAAAACATAACGTGTAACGACACGATATGTAACTTGTAACACAAGGGTTGCATTTTCAATTCCTGTTCAGGGGAATAAATTATTTTCATTTACACTTTCAAGTAAGAAGACAAAAGGCAGCGTTGAGTTCCGCCACGTAACTCACGATGTCTCGAAAATAATACTTATTTTATACTGTTTTTTATAAAATATATCCAAAGTGATTAATTCAAATACTTAAAATCGATACAAAAGAACAAATGTAAGGTAAGAAGAGAAAGCGAACGCGGAACCGTCTCGATTGATAGACTCGCACGGAAACGTATCGGAAAAATTAACTGAACTGGTTTACTATTTCATTCTAGATTTACGGTTTAAGTTACTTAGAAGAGAACTGTGCATATATATATATATATATATATATATATATATATATATATATATATATATATATATATATATATATATATATATATATATATATATATATATATATATTACATAGCTTCACGCTGTATCCCGCACATGGCTGGGTAGGCAGAGGGAACTTGGGAACCCAGTGTTAAGACACTCCGTGCCACTTCCATTCCCCACTTTCCGCCGAATTTGTGGCATTGCGTGTTGAGTGGCGGAATTCAACGCTGCATTTTTTGTCTTATTACCAGAGCAAAGAAATTAAACATTAAATATTTGAATTATAGCTTCACGCTGTATCTCGCACAAGGCAGGGAACCCGGGAACTTAGTGTCAAGACACGCCGTTCCGCTTCCGTTCCACACTTGCCCCACCTTCCGCCGAATTTGAGACATTACGTGTTGAGTGGCGGAACTCAACGCCGCGCTTTGCCTTATTACCAGAGCGAAAAATGAAAAATTAAATATTTAAATTGAAAATATTAATTATTTCATTTCCTCGACTGGGGCTCGAACCCAGAAACTGTCGGTTACAGTCACACGCTTGTGCCGCTGCGTCACGACAGGCCAGACAGACAAATATTAATTCGTTTTTTATAGCGGTGTTTTAGGGTTCCGTATATGAAAAGAGAAAAACGGAATCCTTACAGGATAATTTTTTTGTTCATCTGTCCGTTTGGTGAAAAATTAGTGTGGAGGAAGACAAAGCTCAAGCGCTTGATCAGTTTTTTTTAAACTTTACACTGTATTTCTCTGCAGTAGGCAGATAGAACCTAGTCTTAAGACACCCCATTTCTCACTTACTAAGGCCAAAATTGCCTAAGGGCAGTCCGTTCTTGAGGCACACCCTGGCTTTGCTCTTTCTGTAGTTTCTTACTTACTATTCAATATACAATACAAAAAGACAGAGTAAATAGTGGTAAATCACTACATATAAAAAAAACGCTCAAAACATCTTTATCTATATAAAATGTAGACATTTTTTTACTATTGAAAGCGTATTAACTAAAGTTATTCATATATTACATTCGCAATTTCTACTGAGCCTAATATATTTATCGATGCTAAACTTGACCTGGTTGTGAGCTCGAACGTTTGTGAAAAAAGTAATCATTGGCTTAGTACTGTCTAGATGTGACCACTTTTTGTATGTATATAATAATTATGTTTCGGGTATATATAGGTCTTGGTGGCTCAGTGGTTAATTGTACTATTACAATTATTCGAAAATGATTGAATGTCGAATCGATGAGTTGAAAATTAGGCATAAAATAACATTTTTTTTTTTAACAGTAGATGTTCCTTCTGCCTAACCCGCTATATGCGGGATACAGCGTGAAGCTGTAAAAAAATATAAAATATCTATGAATGCTTTCTTTATTTTTACTATTTTTAAAGTGTTATTCCACACTTAGGAAAGAAATATACTAAATTTAAAAACATATGAAAATTTGAACGAAGCAGGATTTGAACCCGCGCTCGGACGGACTCCAAGAGGTGTAGGTTCAAATCCTGAGTATTTATACTTTCTTTGATTAAGTTTCATTTCTTTCAGGAACACATTGATTTTAAACATATTATACTAGCTTCACACTGTATCCTGCATAGAATAGTAGATTCTAGGAAGAGTTCGTAGAATATACCCTTCTGTACGGGAACATTTAAGAACGTTCTTCTAATGTTAATTTAGTATAATAATTTTGCGACTCTAGACGCCATAGGTTATAGATTCGATTTCCACTCGAGGAATTGAAATATTTAATTATTTTCATTTTCACGCTCTGGTAACGAGACAAAACGAGACGTTGTGTTCCAGAATTCAACGAAATAGGGGAGACAATCGTTTTAATGAGGTAGGTTAACTAGGTTCCCAGAAACCCAGATTCCCTCTGGCACCCTGCTAAGTGCCAACCTAAAAAAATATATTTATACACCAAGCCACATCTATTAAATCTTCAATTAATGTATATAGTGGAAACGAGATGTGTCTATTATATAACTATACCGTAATCGCTTGTATTAATTTCCGTGAGTTAATTACGTGTATGGTAAATTGATGCGCTACAAAAACATTGGTAACATGGAGAAGAAATATTTGTTGTTTTTTTTAGGCAGAGGGAATTTGGGAACCTAATTTTAAGACTCTCCTTTTCGTTCCCCATTTTCCCAATTTCTTCTTTCTGGTAACAAGGTAAAGCGCGGCATTGAGTTACGCCACTCAACACGCAATGCCACGAATTCGGCAGAAAGTGGTACGGAGTGTCTTAACACTAAATTCCCAAGTTCGATCTGCCTACCCCGCCAAGTGCGGGATACAGCGTGAAGCTGAGTGAGTGAGTATATTTATACCAAAAAAATACACAAAAATGTAAAAAAAAAAACTATTGCAAAGACAAAGTAATTCGCAATTTGTCTATATTATGCATAACCTGTGATGACTTTCATTTGTAGACTAGTTCGTGCAATGATCACAATAATATCTTGATTTCTCTACACGTCGCCCGCAGACCAGATGTCGTAATATGGGGAACTGCTTTTAAATTATGTAAATTTGAAATTACTCGTAGATACGCTTGCGACTGTTAATATTACCGAAATCTTCTTTATATACAAACTAAGAAGGTGAATGACGTGATTAAAATAAAGCAAAGCTGATTTTTGTCATTTCATATCAAACTAGCTGTTACCCGCAACTTCGTCCGCGTTATTTTGGTCATAGTGCCTTACATATAAAAGATAGATATATTATACGAAAAAACCGCATCTGTGCCTTTCAAATTTGAGGGTTGCCCTCGCTTTCTCTAGGATTCCATAATATATACATAAAAGATCCTCCTTTTTTCATCAGTCGGTTAAAAATCCCTATAAATTTTAACTTATTATGTTATTCTGATATCGAAGCTATATTACTGCAAAGTTTCATGAAAATCCGTTCAGTAGTTTTTGCGTGAAAGAGTAACAAACATACACACATCCGTACAAACTTTTGCATTTATAATATTAGTAAGATAAGATGATTCACTTTTTTTTAAACTATACTTGCTTAAATAATATTAATTAAAAATAGGCCAAATGCGCGCATTTAAAAATAAAATAAATAATTTACTGAGATGTTATCTCAAACTTTTGAACTGATTAACTTCAAAGATGAATGCTTTTAAGGCCTGTCGTGCCGCAGCGGCACAAGTGTATGGCTGTAACCGACAGGTTCTGGGTTTGATCCCCAGTCGACAAAATGAAATATTTAACATTTTCAATTTAAATATTTAATGTTTCGCTCTGGTAACGAGGCAACGCGCGGCGTCGAGTTCCACCACTCAACACGCAATGCTTCAAATTCGGCAGAAAGTGGGGAACGGAAGTGGAACGGAGTGTCTTAACACAAGGTTCCCGGGTTCCCCCTGCCTACTCTGCCTTGTGCGGGATACAGCGTGAAGCTACAAAAAAAAATGAATGCTTTTCGATGAAAAACCACCGAATCGAACATATTACAGATACTTTCATTCCCCACTTTCGACAAATTTGAGGCACTCCTCGTTGAGTGGCGTGACTTAACGCCGCGTTTTGTCTTGTTACCAGAGTGAAAAAGCAAATATTAAATATTTCATTTTCTCCATTGGGGATCAAACCCACAACCTGTCGCGTTTTCAGCCGCACACTTTTGCCCCAGCCAGTTTAGGCCACAACAGGCCGCTATATATAAAATAATACGTATTTACAGTACTTTAGTGGATAACAAGCACTTTCTAATTAAATTATCGAATGTACCATCTAGTTAATTCAGTTACATTTACACTCTTTGCGTTGTCAGTTGAAAATAACTATGACGGTGTCAATATCACATTGTACCGGTATAATACTGCTTTTGGCATTGAGTTTCAAATATGGTAAGATTTTAGATTTTTCTTTTTCTTTATGTTTAACGCTATATCCTGCACATAACAGGGTAGGCGGAGGGAACTTGGGAACCTAGTGTTAAGGCTCTCCGTTCTGTTTCTAGCTTGGCAGCGAATTTGAGACATTGCGTGTTGAGTGGAGGAACTCAACGCGGCGTTTTGTCCTATTACCCGAGCAAAGAAATGAAAAACATTGAATATTTAAATTGAAAATATTTAATATTTCATTACGTCGAGTTGGGTTCGAATCCACAACTGGTTGCGTTTACAAATATATATATTATTTTATAGCTTCACACTGTATCCCGCAAGAGGCAGGGTAGGCAGAGGAAACCCAGGAACCTAGTGTTAAGACACTCCGTTCCACTTCCGTTCCTTCACTTTCCGCCGAGTTTGAGGCATTGCGTGTTGAGTGGCGGAACTCAACGCCCCGCTTTCCCTTAACAGAGCGAAGACCATTAAATATTTAAATTGAAAATATTAAATGTTTCATTTCCTCGAGTGGGGATCGAACCCAGAACCTGTCGGTAACAGTCAAACGCTTGTGCCGCTGCGCCACGACAGGCCTTCCGAACACACTTCCGTTTACCTACCAACGTGGAATAAAGCGTGAAACTGCGTGATTCTACATTATGCCTTACAATATAAGATTTATAGCATCAATAAAAAAGTATTTATAGCATCAATAAAAAAGTTATTATAGACAAAGGAATTATTTAAATTTGATTCAAAATATTAGCAGTACGCTTTGTATTGGCTCTGTAAACATATGCTCTGTAAACATATGATAGGCAGTGCAAATTTAAGAAGTGCAACATTTGATCAAGTGCTTGGATACTTCTGTTCTCTTTTAGTTCTCTCTCAGTTGAATTTGAGGCATTAAGTGTTGAGTGGCGGAACCCAACGCCGCACTTTTGCAACTACGCAATAGAATGGGCTCTAGTCGTACGCGTATGATCGTTCTCCGCGACAATGGTCATACTATATAATTTAAATTAATTTCGACGTTATAATATTTTATTACTATATTTGCCTATTTTACATTTATTAAATAAAAACATACAATTGAGTGATCTTAAAACTAGCATATAAAAAATTAATTTGAGATAAAAAATATTTGAATTATTTAAACTCTACGCTACTTAGATACGGCTCGTTAGATACCAATCGCTTTAAAATCTGTTTAGAGGGTCAATTCTTTTTGGGATAACCATTAGTGTTGTGTAACTGAATGACTTAAATTATTTTTGTCTAGTTTAATTATTGTGAAAAAGTAGAGGAAAAATACTAAATTTAAAACGTATAAAAATTTGAACGTAGCAGGATTTGAACCCGCGCCTCTTCGAAACCGTCCAAGCGCTCTGACCAAATAAGCCATTCGTTCTCACCAAGCTCCGTTGAAATTTTTATACGCTTGTTACAACTTATTTATGTTGTTAGCATCTCTGTAGGGACGATTTTTACAAATTTCCACTACCCAAAGACAATTCGTTAGAATTATCGTTTGGCAAGAGAGAATGCTATTTCTGTAGTGTAATTCTGCCTAACTAAGCATTGTTTCTCTAGAAATACGAGTATGTAAAGATCCGTAAGCGCATTTTGCTGATTACATATGATAAATTTACCGACATATAGTATATGAATTTGTAACAAAAGGTACAAGTCTTGAATCCGTATTGTAAGAAATAACCTTTATGAAAACGAAAAAAAAAAATGTACAGGTGTCATTGATAGTAATTTTAAAATATATTATATTCATTCAATGTCAGCTTGAAACTTTCAGCTTCACGCTGTATCCCGCATATGGCAGGGTAGGCTGAGGCACTTAGGACCGAGTGCTAAGACACTCTGTCACGTTCTCCACTTTCCGCCGAATTTGAGGCATTGCGTGTTGAATGGCGGAACTCAACCCCGCGTCTTTTCCTTGTTACCATTGTGAAGAAATGGAATATTAAATATTTAAATTGAAAATATATTATATAGATACGATTATCTGCATACACTTGGCCGTGTGCTATTTTTATAGAAACTCCAAGTATAATTATGTTCCAATGTCAGCTATTATGGTCATACTAGCGTAGCAAATTCAAACCAAGTTCAACATGACACAACGTTTAATCCAATTCTGTGAACGTAAGGTTTCCCTTCTATATGACTAATATCATATTTCAGTAATATGTTGTTGCTCGATGTTTGTAAGAAAAGCTTTAATTAGCCTTAGTAGCGTTTTTTTCAGCTTCACGCTGTATCCCGCGGGATCCCTCAGCGGGATAGGCAGAGGGAAAGAACAACAAAATTATATCGAAATGTAATTGTTTGATGCCCTTTTTTGTGTATTCAATTGTATTTTCTTATTCAGAGAAGTTGTGAAAAGAAAATAATGTCATTAAATGACAATATGAAGACCAAACCTATACCATTATTTATACAGACAATCCTTGCCACTGTATATTTTGGTGCATTCTTAAGTTTTTTTTCTTTATTTTCACGCCTTATCCCGCAAATGGCCGGGTAAGCAGAGGAGAGTCGGTGATAAGACACTCCATTCTCCATTCACCACAATCCGTCGAATTTGAGGTGCTGCGTGTCAAGTTGCGAAACTCAACGCCGCATCAGCTTACAGACACACGGGCCCTGCACCACGACTTGCGTCCAAGCACTAATTTTAACTATTAATACTTATATGTATTCTTTAAGCCTCTTCAATATTCTGCTACGACTGCAACAGTGCTTTCGACCCGCGATGTGGCGAAGAATTTGATTCATTCAGCCTTGGAATCGTTAATTGCTCTCTAAGAGACCCCCCGGAACATATAGACCCTGTGGAACCTACGTTCTGCCGAATTATTAAGATGGAGAGTAAGTGCAAAATGCTAGTTTTAATTATAAATAGATTATCAAGACATTATATGGTTTGAGTGACGGAACTTAACGCCGCGCTTTGCCTACAAAGAAGAATAAATAGTATATAGTCAGAATATTGTAATATTCTTGGCTACAAACACTTTTGTAATAGAGCATCGCCTGATTTTTTTACCTTGAACTGTATATTAATATATATGCTTGCTTAAACTGTATATGCTACGAATAAAATATAATGCCTGTTTAGAAATTTTGTATGAGGAATTCCTATAAAACATAATATATTGTTGGATCACATAAACCAAAACATATTGATCCAAGAGAAAAATGAAAACTTTTACTATATTTTATTATTAAGCTAAAACTTCCTATCAATTTCTCTGTAAAATAATTAAATTATAGATTTTTTTTTCCAATCTTACATGGCAGGGTAGGCAGAGCGAACTTGGGGACGGAAGACTCTATATTTAATCTGCAAATATTAAATATTTCATTTTCTCATGTAGGGAATGAACCAATCGACACACTTGCCCCTGCGCCACCACAGGCCTCAATATATTTGTAGTATTTTACATTATCAAAAGAAAATGAAAAGTACAACTTATAAATATAGTTTAACTTAAACTTGCGGACGTATGTTTCCATATTGTATGAATTTAAGTAACCATATAACTTGTTTTTCCGTTATTTTTCCATTGCTTCCATTATCAGTACTCAACGCAACAAAAACTGTGCATAATAACTTTTCATTGAGCTTTCTAAAAAAACTTGATTTTTCCATAACTATTGAACCGTACTCTTTCATGTTTGGAATTAGTTTCAACTTAATACCGACAGCATAGTAAACCTATAAATACTACATTTAAAAACGTATAAAAATTTGAACGAAGCAGAATTTTTATACGTTTTTAAATTTAGTATTTTTCTTTCTTAATTGTGTAATAACACTTAAAAAATAGTAAAAATAATCCTAAAACATCTTCCTTTTTTACTTTTAACATGAGAAATCAGAAAATAATGTACATTTTCTTTCAGTTTACGGAAAAGTACGTATTGTCCGTCAATGTGGTTACATAGAAGAGGAGATGGGAGAGAACTCGTGCAGACGTCAGACCGGCACCGGCGATCTCTTCATTACCTACTGTACATGTGACACAGACCTCTGTAATACAGCATCTGCGATTGCCGGAATGCCCTTATTTTTGACAATTCTAGTTATGTTGTTGAGGGCTTTATAATTTGAAGGGCATTTGTAAATGTGTATTTTTATAAATATCCAATTATTTATTTGTTTTAATTGTAAACTGCCATAATCAATAAATATTCTTGGATGATTGTGTTTTATATTGGTTTTATTGTTCAATCGCTCAGTCATTCCGCTTCACGCTGAACCGCGCACTCGGTAGGGTAAGCAGAGGAAACTTGGGAACGTAGTGTTAAGACACTCCGTTCCACTTCCGTTCCCCACATTCCGCCGAATTTGAGGCATAGTGTGTTGAGTGGCGGAACTCAACGCCGCGTATTGCCTTTTACTAGAGACTAGACTACTTTTACTAAATATTTAATCTGAAAATATTAAATATTTCGTTTCCTAGAGTCGGTTACAGTCACACGCTTGTGCCGCTGCGCCACGTCAGGCCTCATCGAATTCAGGAAAATTAGTAATTCCATAGAAATATTATTTTTAATTTGTTGCATATCAGTATTTGAACTTGTGCACTTTAAATATCGACCAAGATTTGTGAGTTCTGAGCTTTACGCTTATATTATTATGTTTTAAATATTATGATATGACTACATTAATCTGTCTCTTAGCCCACATAGTGTAATGAAAATAATTTAATCGTTTTTGGTAAATGTTGAATATAATCATCGTTTTGGTAAATGTTGAATATTAAATGTGATATATTGAAAAGAAAAACCGCGTTGGTAAATGTTGAATATTAAATGTGATACATTAAAAAGAAAAATCATTTTGGTAAATGTTGAATATTAAATGTGATACATTAAAAAGAAAAATCGTTTTGGTAAATGTTGAATATTAAATGTGATACATTAAAAAGAAAAATCGTTTTGGTAAATGTTGAATACTCAATGTGATACAATTATTAATAAAAATATTTCATTTCTCTTGCAAAATGGTAATTCTATGCTTAAATATTTATTTGGATATATGTATATATAATATGCGATTTCTAAATAATCTGTTAAAATATTTCTACAGATATGCAAAAAACGTCAATAAGTTATAACCAAATTGTAAGAATTTCGACGATGATAGATGAGAACGTATGGCGTAGTTGGTCGGAACGCTTTGACGGCCTTCAAGAGGCGCTGGTTCCCAGCCTCTACGATAAAATTATTATACATTTTTTTTAAATAATATTTTTCTTTGAATATCTGGAGTGTGGAGTGCTATATAAAAATCATTAACGTGATGTATAGCGTAAAACCTTTCTTAATAAATGGACTATCTGAAAGAAAAGGAATGTTTCAATTTTTTTATTATTGACAATATTTTTTTAAGAATTTCTAAGCATTTTCAACTTAAAATTTAAAAACATTTATGAAGGAAAAGTATATGGTAAGAGAGGTCAGTTGACCTTCGAAAACAGTATCAATGATACTGGAGAAATGTCAGGTAAAAAACATGAGATCCTTCGGAGGGCATGTATGAAGAGGTTGATGACAGACGACGAGGCGAAAGAGGTATGTCGAGACCGTAGCTTTTGACGCTTCGTTCTCTGTATGAATACAGTGTGAAGCTAAGTAAGTAAGAGTAAGCATTTTCATTACTATAATAAAAATATTTGACTCACCCGGATTCGCGCCATCTCGGAACACTTTGGGTTGATTCCTGTAAGCCAGGAAGTATTGTATATGCGCCATCTCGTGGTGAGCCGTGATCAAGTCCTTCATATCCGGATGTGTACACATTTTAATGCTGGAAATTTGAAAAAATATATAGTGTTTAACAATGATTATTCAACTTACTGAGTTTTGATTATTTATATAGTTGCAAGTGACAAAATTATTATACTTTAAATATTATATTAACTACTTTGTAATAAGGCAAAAGTGCGGCGATGACTTCCACCACTCAACACGCAATGGCTCCAAATTCGGCGGAAAGTGGAGAACGGAAGTGGAACGGAATATTTTAAAACTAGGTTCCCGGGTTCCCTCTGCCTATCCTGCCTAGTGTGGAATACAGCGTGAAGCTAAAAAAAAACTACTGTAACTACTGTACGGTAAGTGAATATGGATTAGTGTTCAAAGCGCTTGGACGGTTTTCAAGTGGCACAGGTTCAAATCTTCTTACGCTACTTTAATTTTTTTATACCCTTTTCTAAATAAATATTAACGAATATGATATTTATGTTGAAAAAGCGAATGAAAACTTGATAGAATCTGAAATTGTAAGTTTTTAGTATATAATTTTGTGCCTTCCATATTTTGTAACTATATTGTTTTATTAAAAATATAAAGAACATTGCCGTGGCACAGAAACACAGCGTCT